>CAKJVC010000188.1:0-259347 GCA_918026815.1 Chalara sp. BL73
AATTGTGGTGATGGATGAAGCGGCAAGTTCCATTGATGACGAAACGGAGAGGTTGGCGAGGATATTCATGAGGAAGAGGCTTGTGGGAAAGACGATCATCGGGGTCGTCCATCGGTTGGGGAGTTTGGTGGAAGAGGATTGGGATCGGTATGTGCTTATGGATGGGGGAAGGATAACTGAGACGGGTCATATGAGAGAGTCAGGGAGAGGAGAGAAGTTTGCAGAGTTCATGACAGGCGGTGGCGGAACTTAAGGTTTTGGACATGTTGTAGGTAAGTGTTGGGATCTGCTATCAGCTTTTTAGAAGACCTTAAGAGATACTGTGATGACCATACAGGGATGGCATCTAGATATTGCAAATAAAGATTTTGCATTGAAATTTGATGAAAGTTCAGATTTCAGGTGCACTCAGATAGGTTAATGACTTACTGTCAGTAATCGGCTTGCGTAAGTAGGTCATGGGGCATGACGCTAGAGCAGTCTCTTACCTTAATATCACGGTGGAGAACCATAGAATATGATATCCGTATCTCCCTCAATTGAACTCGTAGCTATCACTGTGATACCCTCGCAGATCCTCCATTGATCCTCTTGCAGGACATGTGATGCGGTCACGTGACGGCTACATCCACTCTTTTGTTTGCTAAACGCGAAATTCTGTATGAATACATCATCATCTTATTACTTGCATTGATTGATTTTCTACTATTTGTTGTGTCATCGCTAGGCCCCTTGGTTCTTCTAATAAATCGTAGATGCATACGTAACGGTTCGATCGGAGACGCTGCATTTGTCGTTTTACCTCCTTGTCATAGCTAAGTCGTTCGTAATTAAACCTTTACATTCCCTTGATGAATTTCAGTCTGAGGGACGGCTACTCTGACACCTCCGCCTTCCCGTACATCCAAATACTTGTCGTTTCCAAGCCACATTTCTTCAGATTGGGTTGCCTCAGGCTACCAGGTCCTGAACAGGAGTCCTAGCGCAGCACACTACCGCGGATCGATGCTAACAATATTGTAGAGCACATACCGGATTTATGCGGGTTTCCGGAAAACAAGTTTATCTGACGGTCCGCGGGTGATTCTAAATCCGGTCCGACGTGCCCGCTGCCTGAACTGAGCACCAGCAATCTGTGAAGGGGCTTCTCACCTTGTGAAGAATGTGCGGCGCTGCAGCCAGGGATAACGACGTCTGATACTAAGGAAATAAGAGGAAAATCCAGGTATTATCGTCCATGGAAATGAGGAGAGAAATTTCACAGTAAAAGACGACAAGAAATTTTTACAGAACGGGGTGTAACTTTGCTCCGCGCTTCATTGTAGTTTCAAGATGGGGTCGACCTGTTCATCTTAAAGCTGGATGCAAATCAGTAATGTGACTTGGCTAAGGCAGTTGATCTGGACAGATTTGGAAGTTGGGTTATGTCCAAATTAGACATAAATTAGAAGGATAGAGAGAAACAGTACCTGCGGTTATAACAGTCGACTTGAAGCCTTATTCCTGCGTAAATGAATTTTGTGCTAATGTGGCCTCCGAGGTATTAGGTTCCGGAACCTTGATGAAACCAAGGCCCGTAGTGATTAGAAATACTTTGTCCCAAACCATTACAGCAACAGTGAGTTGAAATGCCTGTCTCCTTGCGAGGTTACAGGCCGCTCAAGCACATCTATTCATGTCTCACTTGTCCAGTTTGCAATCTGACTTCCCTATGACTTGATGGTGGGCATGCTCTGACACCTGCGGTATTGGTTCCTGCTAAGTTAGACTCCCTGGGCGTAATCTCAATACGAGAATCTCCCACATAATTTCTAAACTTAGAATTGTGAATTGAGTTACTAGAAGCTCTCATTATAGAAAACGAGCATACTAAGACAACCCGTTTTCGATAAAAGGATATCATCCTTCAATTTCCTCACCTGAGCCATACTCAAGGATATCGCTCTAGCAAATATTATGATTGCGGCTAGACAGGTCGCAAAAATGAGTTCCAGATCAACGACAAACCCCAGTTCCCTCGAAGAGTCTGATTCTGTGTCGAATTCTGAGAGCCAGACCTCCAGTTCGATGATACCATTGACTCCAGAATGCCCACCGACGAACGAGGAAAACCACGCAAATACTAGAATACTGCCCACTAACCTAACCTCCTTCACTGCCACTTCCACTAGTCCCTCTCAGCTTTACAGACGGGGATTTTTGCAACCTCGATCTCTCAGCCTGGAACATGGATTGGATCACATGTCTTCCCACTCCCCCCTCCATTGATCTCGCTCGTTTTAAATCAGCATGGACGACCGTGGTTCAAAGGAACGAGATGTTACGATCCCGGATCATGTGGGAGGAGCCTGGATTAGGTGCTGGGACAGGTGGGATGTGCATGCTTACACTCAACGAAGAGGAGATACTTTGGGAAGAACGAGTTATGGAAGAAGATGATGCACTGGAAATTGTTACAGGAGAGTTGAGGTGGCGCAACATGGGATTCGGAGAAAAGTTGAGCGTGTATACGATTTTGCAAGTGCGGGATGAGACCGCATACACCCACGAGGCGGAAGAACAAATCACGGGAATGATGGACAGCCCCGGTGTTGATCCTGCCAGAAGACTATACTTCATTTGGACGATGCACCATGCAATATACGACAATTCACATTTATTCATCCTCGAAGATGTTCGCCGTCTGTACAACAAAGGCATCGCCGGCGACAGTACCCTGCCAACACGCTCATCCTTTACAGGACATTTCTTAGACAAGAAAATCGCGCAGATTGACTATACAGCCGCCTCCAAATTTTGGACCCAGGAATTATCCAACTGCCAAGAAATTGCCACATTTCCGTCCCTCTCTAATACGAAATGGCCCTCGCCTTTCCGCCCGCGCACGCGCATCGAAGCCTCCTTTCCGTTTCCAGCGCCGCAACGGACAATTATAGCTAATGCCACAAATTCCATTCTTATACGCGCTGCGTGGGCGCTCGTGGTTGCGAAGCATACGGCGACGACGGACGTCGTATTTGGGAGTACGGTTGCGGGTCGATATGATGCGGAGACGAAGGATGTAGTAGGGCCGACATTTGCGACGGTGCCGGTGAGGGTGAGGCTTGACAATAAAGAAGGAGTAACTTCAAATTTTTTCCCACTTGAGACAGCTAGCTCAGGTCAGTTTGATCGTCAAAGTATATCCCAAACCACCAGCCTCAATGTCAAAGACAGGGGGAGAAAGACATTGGCGCAGCATCTTGAAGAACTACAAATCGCAGCAGATAATGCAAGAGAGCATGAACAGGTCGGACTACAATTCATTCAAGATCTAAATCTGTCCTCTAAGAGAGCTGCATCTTTTCAGAACTTGCTGGTTGTCCAGCCCAAGAATCATCCATGTCCAGCTCCTGTTTCCAAAACTTCAACTCATCCACTGCCGTCATACAGAATGTCGATTTCAAATCGCACAACAGATGAACTCGAGCTCATCAAAACCCATTTGGATCTAACACAAACGTACGGCCTAGTAGTAACATGTAATCGATCTTGCGCACATAAAAGGCTTCTCACTGTCAAATACGATGATCGTCTCATCTCAGCTACGGAAGTGGAGCGAATCTGTTCTCATTTCTCAAAAGCCATTTGCGAGGTATTCAGGGAGGAAAATAGGGATATGGAGCTCAGGGAGATTGATCTTCTCACGGAGATGGATTTGGATGTTATTAAAGAGCTGATTGTTGAGTCCTACCTTGAGGAAAATGTGCCAAACAACGACAAACCGGCTCTTCTCCACCAAGAGTTCGAAAGAATAGCAAGAATTCATCCAGATTCGGTGGCCATCGACGCCTGGGATATTTCTTTCACGTATGCACAATTGGACGACCAATCCACAAACCTAGCCCACCATATCTATCGCCACTACCTTGTTCACAGAACTGCTAGTGAGGACCACACGTCCTCAATCATCCCAATTTGTTTCTCGAAATCTGCCTACGCTATTGTGGCCATGCTTTCAATTCTCAAAACCGGATGTTCATATCTTCCCTCGACCCCGGATGGCCTAGTGAGAGAATCAAGTCGATTTTAGAAAGCGTGGGTGGAGGCGAAGGGGAAATGCTGGATCTTGTGCTCTGCGATAACGAGCAAAATACAAGGTTTGAGAAGGAAGGCTTATTGAGTCAGAGCCCGCGGGCGAGGGTTCTGACCGTCGAAAGGGATCTTCTTCAAAATCTCCAATCATTATATGATAAGGTGGCTTTATCAAGTGACCCAGCCTCACCTGGAGTGTCAGGACCCAAAAAACCTCTCTCGCGCCTCCCTTTAATCTCCTCTTCCAACCCAGCGTACATTATATTCACATCTGGCTCTACAGGCATCCCAAAAGGCGTTGTAATATCTCATAATGCTTGCGTTACAAACTTTCAATCCCGCCTCTCTCTACTCCGATCCTACACCTCGGAAACGAGAGTCCTACAATTCTCTTCATTCGCCTTTGATGTTTCTGTCTTCGATATCTTCGGTACTCTTGCTGTCGGAGGTTGTATCGCCATCCCCACGAATTACACCGCATAAATCCCTCTCAGCTTGCGCAATTCATGACTGAAAAACGCGTCAATTGGGCTTCTCTTTCTCCTACTTTTGTTGAATTTCTCAATCCGGCAGATGTACCGACCTTAGAGTATTTGATGCTTGGTGGGGAATTGCTCACTAGGGAAATTATTATGAAGTGGAAAAGCTTCGGACCGGCTAGACAGAATTTTAGACTTGGAAACGAACTCGGTCCTTCCGAGGTTTGTGTTGCATGTGTGGGAAATTACGATGTTAGCTCTGAAACCGATCCGAGAGATCTAGGAAAGCCTATTGGTGGAAACAAGCTGTTTCTGGTGGACAAGGACAATGGGAGCAAACTAGTGCCGGTAGGGTGCCAAGGAGAACTGGTTGTCTATGGAGAGAGTATTATGAGCGAATATTTTGACGATCTAGAGAGGACCGAAGAGGTGCTTGTAGATTTACCTGAGGAGTGTTTGGCATGGCTGCCAAAAGCGCAACACAAAAGGCTTTCCGAACGGGAGATTTATTCTACTTAAACGCCAACGGCCACTTTATGTATGTCGGGCGTAAAGACCGACAACTTAAACTGAGAGGGTTCAGAATGGAGCCCGAGGAGATCGAAAAGACATATGAAGCTTGAGGATGGAGTCAAAGGCGCAGTTGTGTCATTGGTGACCTTTCTACAGGACCGGGACAGACACGTTGACAATAAGGATAATGCTCAAGAGCTAGTCGCATTTTTAGCTTTGAGAATACACCACCATCGTTGACGGAAAATCATGATGTCTCCCGAGCTTTCCGCTTCCAAGGCATGTATTATCGACCCTTCAATCAACCAACGGCTTCCCAGCTTGATTTGGCGGATTAAATCTCGAATTGAATACTCGCTTCCGCGATATATGGCTCCTTCGTTCTATATTCCAATCTCACATATCCCAATAACACGTTCAGGAAAACAGGATCGAAATCAGCTCACAAGCCTGCTAGAATGTGCTGCCCCACAACTCGTCCAGGAATTACGCGCAGTTTCCAATATCAATCCAAATTTATTTGGAGGAAGCAACGGCCTTCATATCGTGGACGATAAGACCACCTTGAGTGCAATTGAATATGATATTAAAGTCCTCTGGACAAAAGTCTTGGGATTCTCTCGAAGTATTGATATCTGGCTTCACTCTAACTTCTTCCATCTCGGGGGAAACAGCATCAAAGCCATCCATCTCAGTGCATTGGCTGGCAGTATGGGATTGGAAAGCTTAGATGTCGCAAGCATCTACGAATGTCCCACACTACGAGAAATGGCTGCGCTGTGCTCCGTCACCGCAAAAGTGGATCATGCCACTAACACGTCATGGGATGATAACGAAGGCAGCAGCCTTGACAAGAGGAGCCCAATTCGAATATTTGGGAGACTTAAGTCCATGAACGAGAACGACACAAGTGACCTAAGAAAGCAGCGGATTTGTGTCACTCTGGGGATTGATTTAATTGACCTTAAGGACGTTTACCCTTGTACACCACTACAAGAAGGGTTATTAGCAATCTCCATCAGACAGCCTGGAACGTATGTTGTAGCTCGAGTATGGCGCCTAGGGCGCCAAATAGATATAAAGGCTTTCAGAGACGCTTGGGAGTTGACGATCGACCAAAATGAGATCCTGAGGACGAGGATTGTAGAGGACGGTGAAAGATTTTGGCAGGTTGTCGTTGCGTTCAATTGGATGGAGATTACGCGGCAAGTGGTGGAAGAGAAGGATATAAGAGAGCTGAATCTATCGACAGAGAAAAAGGAGAGTATCCAGAGACTCGGTCATGACGAGAGTAAGGGAAGGCTCTTATTCTTCGAAATTCTGAAAGACGAAGTGGCTGAGGAAACGTACTTCAAGTGGACCATGCATCATGCTGTTTATGATGCTTGGGTCCTATCTGTGATCTGGACACAAGTCAAGAATAACTACCAAATGCTCACAATGCAAAATCCCCGAGCCATACAGCAGCAACGCCGAGACAGCTTTGCCGAATTCGTCAGAGCAACCTACAATTCTGATCTTCCTCCATCTAGCAGGGCCTTCTGGAAAACATATCTCTCCACTTCGGAACCATGGCCGACCTTCCCCACCATGCAAAAAGTCAGCAATTCTAATTGTCAGACAGATACCGTCCTCTCCCGATACTTCGAACGCAATATTAACACTATACCAAGCATAACTAAAGCTTCTCTCATCCGCGCAGCCTGGGCATGGGTACAGTCCCTCTACCTTGGCGTGGATGACATAATATTTGGCGTAACACTGTCTGGACGATCTGCCCCTGGGGCAAGTAATGTCGTCGGTCCGACAATTACTACTGTTCCTGTTCGTGTCATTGTCTCTCCAAGAATGCAGATAAAGGAATTCCTGGAAAGAGTGCAGAAAGAGGCGAATGCGATGATGAGACATGAGCACACAGGTCTCTCTACAATTAGAGCTCTCGGTGATAGTGCTGGATGGGCTTGCGACTTTGGCAACATTCTAGTGGTGCAGGATAATCAGACTCAGATAGGCATTGGGAGTGATGGGGAATATAAAACTGAGACTTGGGATGGCGTCGAAGTTGTCGGTCAAGATACTGATATCAGTCACTCAATTCCGTTGGTTCTGGAGTGTATGCTTGAGGATTCTGGGCTGAGGATTAATGCTATTTTCAGCTCCAAATTTTTAGACCCGGGAGAGGTAGAGTTTCTGCTCGCGCATCTCAGTAAAGCCGTTGAGGTACTTTCAGAGGAAGCAGTATCTCAAGCATACTCGCTGGAGCAAAGATCCTTGGGTGATATTGAATTCTTTTCGAAGATAGACGAAATATTCATTAAAGACTGTAATCAGGAAGAAAAGCCGTTAGCGGATCGACTCATTCATGAAGCTTTTAGCAATATAGCAACACAATTCGGCACGAAAACTGCTGTCGACGCATGGGATATACAATTTACCTATGAGGAACTCAATCGCGGGAGCGACATAGTTGCGAAAAAGCTCATCCAAGATCACCAAGTCGGACCTGGAGTCCTTGTTGCTATCTCCTTTGAAAAGTCAGGGTGGGCGGTTTTGGCAATGCTATCTATCTGGAAAGCAGGAGGCGGGTTTGTTCCACTTGATCTCAGTCATCCCAAATCCAGATTAGAGGATATCGTAAGATCAACGCGGGCAAAGACTGTTCTATGCTCAGCTACTCGGACAGAGCAGTTGAAAAGTCTCCCTGGCCGGTGCTGTGCTGGCTCTGAATTGTGAGACACTGAGAGAAATGAATGAATCGACGGATAAGATGGAAGCTAATGTGGGGCTATCTTTATCATCTCCTTCACAAATTGCCACACCTCAGGACATCTGTTACGTGTTATTTACGTCAGGGAGTACTGGTCGTCCCAAAGGAGTAATACTGGAACACGCTTCAGTCCTCACTTCCCTCCTGGGGCATGCTGACGGCTTAAGAATTGAACCAAGCTCTCGTGTACTCCAGTTCGCAGCTTATACTTTTGATACATCGATCGGCGAGATCTTCTCTCCTCTTCTTCTTGGGGCAACGCTTTGCGTCCCCTCCGAACAACAACGACTGAGCTCCCTGACTCAGTTCATCAACGAGAAGTCTGTTGACTGGGTCTGGCTGACTCCAACTGTTGCGAGTTTTCTTGATCCGCATTCCGTACCAGGAGTAAAGACGCTGCTTATTGGTGGCGAGAAGGCCAGTGTCAAACTGTTTCAAGAATGGGTAGGAAGAGGGGTCTTCTTAGTATATGGATATGGACCCACAGAGGCATCCATCACTACTACGCTAAATTTCCAAGTTACAGAAGCGACTGACCCGGCGAATATTGGAATGCCGATTTGTGCAAGTACCTGGATTGTTGACCCGTGCGAAAACTCTAGACTTTTACCCATAGGCTGCGTAGGGGAACTAGTTGTAAGTGGGCCGATTGTCGGCCGAGGGTATCTCAATGATGAGCTCAAAACTGCCATGGCATTTGGGGAGGTTCCAGAAGTGTGGGAACGTATTGTTCGCCCTAGAGCGAGAAAGGCTTCTCATCGAGAGCGACTTTATAGGACTGGGGATCTCGTTCGGCGCGACGTGACAGGGAACATTATCTTCGTTGGGAGGAAAGATGATCAAGTCAAATTCCGTGGCCAAAGAATTGAGCTGTCGGAAATTACAAATTATATGGATGATATTCTTGGTGATAGGTGCTCTAGCATTGTTGAGAAGATCGAAATAAGGAACGGGGATACAGACGGAGGAAACGCTGAAGCCGTGCTCGTCGCATTCTTCACACTTCCTGGATCTACACAAGGCAAAGACTGCAGAGACAGCCAGGAAAATGGAACATTCAATATCTTTCACCATCCATCGTCAATGAATACGCAAATGATAAATAACATCGAGACCCAACTTCAAGCACTCTTACCTCGATATATGATCCCATCTCTTTTCGTGCCGCTTAAATATATTCCCGTCACTACAACTGGCAAGATTGACCGCAGCAGGCTGAAAAAAGAACTCTTGCAAATAGTAAAAGATATAGGTCGTGCAGATTTCATGCCCGAAAGAGATCGTCCAAAAGAACAGCCCCGAAATGAGCTAGAGAAACAGCTTCAGGAGATCTGGTGCTCGATTCTTGCGCTGCCTGCCGAATTAATTGGTATTCGTGATAGTTTCCTGCGTCTTGGTGGCGATTCACTGAAAGCTATTGCATTGGCCCATGCAGCTCGCAAAGCTGCGCTTAATATCAGTGTTGCGGATGTCTTTTTGCATCCAATCCTCAGTGACATGGCGAGATTTGTGCAGGAATCGAGAGCTGTTATACAATATCATGGCTTTGAAGAGTTTGAGGTACTAAAGGAAAGAAAGCAATTTGCTGCGTTTAGTATTCTCTCATCAAATGATGATATTGAGGCCATCACTAGTCACGCCTCTGAGCAATGCGGCATCACCATAGACGATGTTGAGGACATATATCCTTGTACCGCTATGCAAATAGGCATGCTCGTATCGTCCTCTATGATCAATAATGAAGCGATCAGCCAGAAATCTGACATCTATGTACTGAGAAGAAGAATAGCTTTCGGGTCGGGATCTGCTGCCATGAATTTTTCAGCTGCTTGGGAGGTTATTAGAAGGAGGACACCCATTATGCGCACCCGTATTATTCAGTACAAGTCAAAAATCTATCAAGTTGTTGTGAAACCCCATGCTGCTTCGATACCACATCCACCAGACTCAGCGACAGGCTGGTATGGCAGGAGTCTCGCAGACTTAAAGATGGGACCAGATGATGAATGCGAGATTTCTCTCCATCATTCCATATATGATGCAGTTCTCCTTCCGCGCCTGCTTAAAGATATTCGACAACAGTACATACGATTTAGTTCTAATCACATTATACCTTCGCTGCAATTGCCGAGAATGATTCCGTTTCGAAACTTCATTAAATATCTGAACAGCTGTGATGAAAAAGTTGCCGCCTCATTCTGGGGCAACTATCTCGCACCAATTGACGGTCGAGTCAACAAGATAACTCATGGTATCTTCCCCATTGTGTCACAACCGTCGCTCGATTTTGAGCAACAGCAAACTTATGCTAACGAGATGTCTCGATACTTTACCAGCAAAAAAATAGGGAACAAAAGCTATTTTGGGATCACATTGGCCAATATTATTAATTTGGCCTGGGCCATTGTCATTGCTCGTCATACCGGAGTGGAGGAAGTGATGTTCGGAAATACACTCTCAGGGCGAGATGTGATTCTGGAGACAGTCCATGGTGGCCTCGATGAAGGATTGATTGAAGGACCAACATTAACAACAGTACCTTTGAGATTCAAACTTGGCGCTAACAAGTCGGTGTTGGAGCTTCTTCATGAGGCACAACGTGATGCTGCAGAAGTTCGACGTCACCAGCATCTAGGCTTGGCGAAGATCGCCAAGTTAGGAAATTGCAAGTTTCAGACTCTTCTGGTTGTACAAACTCCCACGGATATCGTGGATACTCTTGAATTTTCTAGTCACCCAGATGAATCTGTCGGGAAGGACCTGATCAACGGGGATGTTATCTCTGCAGTGTTGCAAAGCCTACCAGGAATTCGTGGGTTTTCTGAAAGTCAGATTGCGATACAGGAATACCCTCTCGTCATAGAATGCCTGGTCAACATGGCAGAGCTAACAGGTGTCCGAGCATATTATGATGAACGAGTAATCGAGCGGCGCGACATTTTCCACATCCTGTCTCAATTTGAACAGGCAATTCTCACACTGGTGGAAGAAAGTAACCAGCATCTAAAGACGAGTGAGATTGATCTAGTCACAAGTGCGGATATATTGACATTAAGTGAATGGAATGAGAAGCCTCCTGAGAAATCTCAGACAACACTACTTGACCTTTTCCTACATAGGTCAAAAATAAATCCGCGCAACCATTCTTTGTACTCCACAGAAAGGATATTTTCATACGAAGAACTCGACCGTTACTCCAGTCACGCAGCACGCTATATATCTGAACAAATAAGAGATTCTAATCAAGATGCTCAAACCCCATTCACAGTCGCTATCTGCTATGAGAAGAGTGTCTGGGCTGTTGTATCAATCCTGGCGATCATGAAAATCGGAGCGGCATATGTACCACTTGATCCATCGAGCCCTGATAGCCGTCTTGCGATGATCCTAGATGATGTCAAAGCTTCTGCTATAGTTTGTTCCCCAAAACAAGCCGAGAAATTCTCTAAACGAGCGGCCGATTCCAACATAATATTGTTTGATGGCCAAATTCATGAACAAATCCGTATGAAAGATAGTGAAGACTCGTATAAATCGATAAATGAGCTCAACCCAGAGTCGATTGCATACATCCTCTACACGTCGGGATCAACCGGAAGACCAAAGGGAGTGCTGGTCCCGCACAGCGCCATCTGCACAAGTATTCTTGCATATTCGCCAACAGTAAAGTTGTCACAGAATAGCCGCGTTCTGCAATTCTCGTCCTTTGGCTTCGACGCCAGCGTTGGTGAAATTTTTGCCACCCTTAGTGTCGGTGGTTGCATCTGCATGCCAAATGACGAAGAGCGACTTGGGCACATCTCGGGATTCATGAATGAGAGCCGAGTGGACTGGGCATTTCTGACACCAGTAACTCTGCGCATTATTACTCCAAACGAAGTTCCTCTGCTCCGAGTGCTTGTTGTCGGAGGCGAGCCGTTGCCCCCATCGCTTTTCAAGACTTGGGCTACGCGACCAGAGGCTCTTCAGTTGATGGAGGCATATGGCCCGACAGAGTGTTGCGTGTTCTCAACGATGAATACAACCGTCACTCCAGAGACTCACCCTCAGGATATAGGATTTCCTCTTGGCGGCACAACGTGGGTTGTAGACCCTTATGACTATCACAAACTCACTCCAGTTGGATGTGTCGGAGAACTGCTAATATCAGGAAATACAATCGCGGCAGGATACTATAACCTGCTATCTACTGATTCCTCTGGTTTTGTAGAACAATCTCCGAGATGGGCATCACTATTCCCGAAACACATGCCCATGAGACGTATCTACCGTACAGGAGATCTTGTCCGCTTCAAAGCAGATGGCAGCATCCATTATGTTGCAAGGAAGGATAATCAAGTTAACCTCCGAGGAATGCGGATGGAACTAGGTGAAATCGAATATCATTTAGCTCGTTCAGAGGCTGGCGACAAAGCGGCTCCGATCGTGGTGTTAACTAGCATACCAAACCAAGGAGGACTGAGGAAAGGGATATCCGCTTTAGCTTGTTTCTTTGTGACAGAACTTGATGGCAATGCCAAACCAGAGCCACTCCGAATGACGCAGCGGAGGAGGCTAAAAGTTCAGTCTATCGTTGCATATTTGGAAGATAAGGTACCAACATACATGATTCCGACCATGTTCATTCCGCTCCCCTGTTTTCCGGAGAATACTTCTGGAAAAGTGGAACGTAAGACTCTTGTAGAAGACATCCTTGGAGGATTTGACGAGGACGATTTCAAATATTATACCATTAGTACGTCGCAAGCATCAGATGTGAAGCAGCCAATGACCATCAATGAAAAGGCATTGCAGCAAATCTGGTCACAATTGCTTGGTATTGATGCCAATATTATAAAACAGGACGACAGTTTCTTCAGGCTTGGTGGTGATTCTGTTGGTATTATACAAATGGTCACGATATTACGCCAGAAAGGATTACGCCTTAATCCGGTAGAGGCGATGATAAACCCGAAATTATCCACGGTTGCGTCGAATATCACATCAATCGCTAGGGAAAATGTAGTGGCACACTGTCCAAAAGCCACACCCTTCTCTCTATTGCGGCGTCAATTCGCTGAATCTAGCGTAGAGAGGCTAGTGGCGTCAGCAGCAAAACAGTGCGGGGTGGCCACAGAAATGATTGAAGATATTTACCCATGCACTCCTCTTCAAGAAGGACTCTTTTCTTTGAGTGAGAGAATTCCAGGATCGTATTTCAATCAACAAGCCTTTTATCTTGGCGCAAACATTGACGTTGACCGTTTCGTTGCGGCATATCGTGGCTTGTGCAAGGCTCATCCCATTCTGCGGACCAGGATCATTCGTAGCGATGATGGTAGATCTTATCAGGTAGTTCTCCATCACGATATCCAAATCTCTTTTGATGGTGATGAACTGGATGCATCTGAGATACCTGGCCTTGGGGGCTCTTTTTCCTTGAACGGCAAATCGCTCCATTCTATTGTAATTCGTGCTCCAACTACAATTATAGATTCAAAATATCCAGTGAGAGTGTTGAGGGTCATTCATCACGCATTGTACGACGCGTGGTCTTTGTCCAATCTCGATACAGAGCTCGAAGAAAGATATTCAGCCGCTGAGTCGTTCATTTCTCCCGAAATACCTAGCTACGCTCAATTCATCGAGTTTATCTCAAAAATTGACTTGACTGCAGCGGATAATTACTGGAAACAGTATCTGGATGGCGCGAGACAGACCTGCTATCCCGCTGTGCCACAAACCTATCAACCTCAGACAACTGTTAGCATCAAAAGAGCCTTTGAGCTGGAATGGGATAAGTCTTCTACAACTCTCCAGGATCGCAACACCAAAGCAGCAGTAGCGCGTCTAGCTTGGGCAATATTGCTAAGCAAATATTCAAACGACGCCGATATCTCGTTTGGGGTTGCTATTAGCGGTCGCGATGCCCCGATTGAAGGCATCGAGGGGATAACAGGTCCGACGAATACAACAATACCTGTCCGATATCAACTTTTAACTGGAACCGGCCGCTCTCCCAGCATCACAGACGCACTAGAATTAGCCCAAAGCCAAACTGCAGAAATGAATAAATTTCAGTACCACGGTCTGCAGAACATCATGCGCACAAGTCCCGAAGCTCACGAAGTCTGCAACTTCAGAAGTCTCCTCGTGGTCCAGCCGGCACAGCGATTACAGAAATGGGCTGATTCGAGAATCAAAATCCTTCAAGGACTCTCCAAAGAAGAGACATCAGCTTTGCAACATCCTTACCCTATCGTTATTGAGCTCTGCTTCCAGAACCATAGCAATAATGTGGAAGTATACGCTCATTATGATGATTTGATCTTCAGCAGTCCACAGGTTGATCTAATTCTTCGACAATTTTATATGACTTTGCAAGCGTTATTCTACAGTGACCCATCTGCAAAAATTGATTCTCTGAATTTTAATGACCAGAATAGCTTACAGTTAATGAAGCGCCTCCACGATGAGACATGCAAATCTCCTGCTGAGCGTGATATCGTTTCATTGATCACCGATCAGCGAGTACTGAATCCAGAGGCATCAGCAATCTCTGCTTGGGATGGGAAAATGAGTTACGCGGACTTAGACACCATGTCGTCTAACCTTGGCACATATTTGCGAGATCCGCTTGGGCTGAAACCCGACAGCATAGTGGCCATATGTTTCGAGAAATCCGTTTGGGCAATCGTCGCGATGCTTGCCATTATGAAATCCGGTTGTGCATATGTGCCAATCGACTTGTCAGCACCTGATTCCTATAAGAGTCTCCTACTTAATCAACTAGCTGCTCAAGGCTACGCTCACCTATTTCTAGTATCCGAAGAACACTTCAAATCCACCCAGCAGATTATGCCACCAGGAGCTCAGCTACATGCCATATCAAAGCGGATGGTTACGGATTTACCCAAGTCATGTTATGAGAACAATATGGCATTACCAAACTCGGCAGCATACGCTCTTTTCACATCTGGTAGCACAGGAATTCCTAAAGGCGTCATTATGGAACACCGTTCCGCCTGCACAAGTATTCTTGCCCATGGCTCAGTCTGTAAATTCAATCAATCGACACGTACGCTACAATTCGCATCATTTACATTCGATGCTAGTATTATGGAGATATGGACGACTCTTGCTTTTGGTGGTTGTGTCTGCATACCTTCGGAGTCTCAAAGGCTTAACAATCTCGAGCAATATATAACGGATGCAAATGTTAATTGGGCTTTCTTGACGCCTACGGTCAGCGGCTTGATACGGAAGGAGAGAGTCCCGAGTCTTAAAACGTTGGTGTTAGGCGGCGAGGCCCTGACTCTTGGGACTATTCAGAAGTGGACTGCAGTTGACGAATCTAGCAGAAAGGCAGGGCAGATTTCAGGAGCTAAACAAGCTTTGGAAGTAATGAATGGGTATGGACCAACCGAGTGCTGTGTTTTCACCTGCGTCAATACAAAAATTACACCAGCGACTGAGCCTCAAAATATTGGAGGCGCGGTCGGAGTGTCTGCCTGGATTGTGGATCCGAGAGATTACAACCATCTGGTGCCCTTGACATGTCCTGGAGAACTACTTATTATCGGCCCAACACTCGCGCGAGGATACCTAGCAGATCCAGCCAAAACCAAGAAAGCCTTCGTATACCCACAATGGTCAAGATCCATCCTAGGGGCGGAGACTCGTGCTTATAGAACTGGAGATCTGGCTTCCTGCGGGGCTGACGGCTGCATTAAAATTATCGGTCGTGTAGACTCACAGATCAAGTTGAATGGGATAAGAATTGAATTGGGAGAGATTGCAAACGCGATTCTTTCTTGCGCATCTGACACCCAAATTGAAGTGGTTGTTGACAAACTTGCTCCAACAACACCCGGAAACGAGAATCGTGAAGCACTTAATATCGTAGCCTTTATGAAATTTGGAAGCTCTTCGAGCACACCTCTTGATATTGCATCTTTCGAAAGGGAATTGTACTCCCGTATGGCGACTCGTGTGCCCGCATACATGATTCCAAGTCAGTTCATCACAGTATCACAATTCCCAACCACAACAGCAGGAAAAGTCGACCGGAAAGCACTACGCAGCCTCACCCAGACTCCCGAAAATATCCTATCCATTTTTGTGCATAGAAATCTGTCTCTCGCAAATAGGACAAGCGCATCGGAAAAAGAAAATAATGAAAGGCCAGAGTCAGCGTCCGAAATAATCCTGCGCGACCTTTGGGCCGAGGTCCTAGAAATTGAGAACCCAAGTCTAATCAGGAAGCAAGATAACTTCTTTGCTCTCGGTGGGGAAAGCATCCGCGCTATTCGTCTCGTTACTCTGGCAAGAGAAAAGCGCAACATGCGTTTGACAGTGAATGAAATTTTCCGTCACGTACTCTTGGCTGATATGGCCGCTCAGATGACTGAGGTTGTGGAGGATATTGTGGAAGATCAGCCTTTTGACTTGTTGATTGATTATTGATAGTTCTTCTATAGATCTACGACGGATCTTTCGTGATATATATTTCTATTGTTCAAAAGAACTTTAGATAAAAGTATCCATTTGATAGTTTAGAGGATGATTTATTCAACGACTTAGACCCCAAACCTCCAATTCTTTGTTTAACTGGTCTTATGACTTTGTTCAACTACCATCAGCAACTACAAGAGTCCCTATTTTAAACCATTCCACAACCAATGTATGCACTTTCGAATAAATTTTAAGTATTTATGACCCGGTCTCCGTTTTTCTATTTCTCCATTCTCTTCTCAGTCTAAAACGCAGTCCGGCCAGTCTTTACCATCCTTAGATCTCCCGAGAGATGCAAGCGCTCGATGAGATCGATTAGGTCTCTGTCGCAACCTGCGGATTAATCAGCCTTGTCCTGCTTACTTGGTTCTTCCTGTAATCTGCATTAAAGAAAAAATTACCACTCGCAAAGCTAAGTGAAGCTGTCAAAGGGTATGTCTCCACGTGTCCCGTTACACTCGACAGGCTCTCAAATTGGCCTACTGGAACACGGTAATCTAGAAATACGTTGTATAGTCAATCGCCATTCTTGAGTGATTAGGTAGTAGCCTGGCTCGAACCCGCTACAGATGTAAAAATTACTCACCAGGAAAGTCAGCCAATGTGCTCATGTGAGCATAATGTAAGATACAGCCTGGTTTAGACGGAGCAAAGTATCGCTCATCTGGCCTGCTTGTGAAATCAGTATAAAAGAATCGAAGAAATAATTAACGCGACGACCCAAGACTAAATCGGATACATACGGTGTATCACGCAGGTCTTCTCCTTTGCTGGAGCCCCGGCTTACAAGAAGTGTTCTATATCCTGATTTACCTCCTTCGAAAAGGTATTTATCTACCCATCTAGGTTGGGGGTAGCACTGTCAGCCCAGTGAATCGAATCTCTAAGTAAGGGTCTCAAAAGAAAAGACCAAGTTGAGAAACGGGACTAATCATACGATTTGAGCATCTGCTTCTTAATAAGAGCTTCCTTATACATGGGCTCACAAATTTCACCAGCTTCTATCGTTTTCCAGGCTGCTTTCGCATTGTTGTTAACTAGAGGGAGCCGGCCATCGTTTGCTTTCGAACTAGAATCAGAAGAGAGTCAATCGGATAGCTCAACCACATCCACAAGTCGCGGCAAAAGGGGTTTCTTCGGATATAATTGCAGCTTACTATGCTTTCATAAATGGCTCTCCAAGGTCTCGATACGATTCCCAGTAGACAATCTTTCGGTACAGCTGCGTGGCCAGACGAGATTGTTAGTACCAGGACTGAACCAACTTGAGAATTCCAGTGCCAGCATTTGCTGCCAGAACAGCCATATGAGATGGAGCAGGCTAGGGTACTCACATCACCAAATTCATCGCCGATCCTCCCAAGTAGTTTCTCTGTTCCGGGCCATTGCTGAGTATTTCCGAACTCCTCTTTCGTCTTCTCCCACAGATCGTCCAGGACAACATATTCACGTTGAACGCCGAGTAAATTTTCGAGCTTGAGAATGAAATTCCCGATGACCCCATCTGCTGTTATGGTGACCGAAGAGTTGGTCAATATAGGACTGGAAGATGCAGTGGATTCTATTTTTTCCAGTGGAGGTGGCGATGCTCCACTGAGTGAACAAGGCATGTTGGAAATCCATTTTTTGAATCGACTGAGCATGGTAGTGATACCCCCGAGGTTTGCGTCTCCTATTTCCCTATCATAACCTTTATCTACGAGTATTTTCAATCTCACCGGAAGAGGAGGAGGTAATGGGTTGTCCACAGGCGTTGTAGGGTACTTCAAAAGCGCTCGGACAACGTCACAGTAGACCAAAGGGTCCCGCGCCAAAACTCCTGTCGTGCAATTAGAATGATATAAAGTGTCTTGGGCTATGCTTCAAACTCAATTTAAAATTCAAAGATGTTTAGACAGTCGCTGGGTGGCCAGACTCACCTGTAGTATCAAGAGATTTTGCTAAAGGCTGCATTCTTGACGTGTCAATGGCTCCTGTTGTTGGCCGGCCGCCATAAACACCGTTAACATCAGCCGGAAAGCGTACTGAACCACCTAATATAAAATGAAATTCAGTAATTATGTGGTAAGGAATTTCTCTACGGCTTTCATTACCTTCTTGGGAAAGTTCACAGAGGGTAACATACCGGTATCTGTCCCAATGGAAAAATCAAGCCAGTCATAAGCAGCCACGGCACTTGCACTGCCTCCAGAGGAGTCTGATGGTGTTTGGAGACCATCCGCTCGCGGGTTAAAATTCCTGTTGCAAAACTAGGATTAGTCTTCTTGGCTGCTGGACACCGTGATTGCATTGAAGTTTATGAAACTTGCAAAAGAATTCTCACTTACAACAAATAGTCAGTATTTTGCCAATGGTATGGACCCGCAAATGCAAATTGGGACTGTAAAACTACAAGTCAGCTATAATCTCTGTTCAGCCATCCATCGAACTTCCTCACGAGCTTATTCTTGCCGACCAATACAGCACCCATTCTCTCCAACACCTCAACAACTCCCTCCGCCCCATGAATAGATTGCTGGTCTTGGTCTTGCCGTCTCTCAAGATTCTGCTCATCTCTGAGACTGACCCATTCTCGACTTCCAAGGCCTGGTGGTCCCAGACCCGTGATGTAAAATATGTCTTTCACCGAGAACCGTAGCCCAGCAAGAGGCCGCTCCCGCGTCTTAGATTGACTTGCAATCCTCGACGGTACGGCAACATTAAGGTGGCTTGATTTCCTTGCGTTGGTTGGAAGTGGCAGATCTTTGCGATTGGGAGGGTACTGCGAGCTCTACACAAGTATTAGTCGCTTCCTGATATTGTCAACTTTCGAGGCAATCGTTGGCAGAAGAGGAAATTTTGGTGCCTAAATTCTTTATATATTCATAAACGGTCTTCGAATTCCTAAGTATAAAAAGTAATCTCACTTGAATGAAGGTCTCATATGTGTCCTCATATACACGATACGCCGGCATTAGCCTTCCATCCATTATTGATGCAAAATACGGCCCTGGCAATAGAATATTAGAGGTCCCGCCGCCCTCAGCATCCTTGCGGCCTGCTGCTTTTCCTAAAGGATGTAGTTCGTCTCGAATTTTGTATCCTCTTATAGGTATTGCATGACCACAAAAGATGTGGGAATTGCTGTATTTAGCCTGCAATTTACGGCGTTCATCTTCTGTTATGGTGATGATTATACCGGAGTGACTAGGCTTTGGCTGCAGATGAATAACTTTTAAACATATCAACAAGAGTAACAATACACATCGTATTCTGGCTTATTTTAACCCTTCTTACTCACTTTCAAGAAAGCCTTTCTCCCATACGTCGTCTGTGAGCTGCCATTTCTCAAACAAATCATGTAGCTCTTCGAACGTGACTCTCCTCTCGCCACCGAGCTCATCTCCGGTAACTGAGAGCTGAACTACCGTCAAAGGTCTAATTTCTTTCCACGAAGCGGCAGCATAGCCGATTCCACGAGTATGCCTCAGCCATGCTGGCGACGAGGAACGAAATGAAAGGACGCTTCGAGGCAACGAAGGGAGACTCCAAGTCGCGTTTTCACGATCGAAAATATATGTTTTATCTTTAAGTGATGCCTATGCTACTAGATTAGCCCAGTAACTCTAACATAGGGTACCGTCACAGAAACATTGCTCTTACCGGCTCGGCCGGAGAATGAATCACATGATCTACGGCCATCATGATCCTGATTATCTACCGTCCCCTATCAGCTCCGCTGAACATAACATTTTGCTCATGCTCTTTAAGTCTAATATCCTTCTACTGATTTTCGGCGCTCGATTTTGGCCACCTTTTTTTTTTCTTTCGGACTCACGGGTTCTTCGGAAAGCTTCGTGCAATCCGGTAATGCCCAGCTTGCCAATTCAATCCAAATGCATAACCCCTCAATATTGAGTCCGATCGCCCAGCGCTGGGCTGATAACATACACGATTTAAGGTAATGCAGGAGAGGAGTTTAATAATAATTGGACGCCCAATCAGAGGCCGGAGAAAGCTCTACGAGGAGTCGTAATTTGCTGCTTAGGGACGATCTATTCACTTTTAAACTGGTTATTTTTCAAGACATAACCTGTAAAATTATGCAGTACTAATAGACTCATAAATAACAAATGCAACTTCATTCCATGCTTTTTTTCGTGTGCTAATTCCCCATCTCAACCTCAAATGTCAAGTTTTTAGACAGAAACTCAAAGTTCAAGCATGAAGGTCAAACTGTGTGACCTTCTCTCAATTCCAAGACTACGCCTTTCTATAGCAAGACGCAAAACCTCTATGCAAGTACGTATCTTGGAAAGTAAGAGGAGCAAATGATCTATTAGCCAAAATCTCTGTCACGCAATGATCCGTATGATACTTATTGATAACTTGTCCAACATAAGCCATATGGGGATCTCTTCCTACCCAAGCTAGCTTCTTGAACGCATACTCGCAATGTACAACGTGATACCCCCAGTCAACCCACATATTCTCATGCACACCTGTCAAAATACTCTCAATCGGGATTCGTCTCGTTCGCTCTTTGTCCTCATAGACGAACCACTCTCGCTCATTGACAAAAGCCTCGTGGAGTTCGTCAGACATGCATATGTAGGGTACCCAGGAGTTCACAGTGAAGTCGTATTTGCAGCCGCGTGCCTTCGCCACTTCAACTGTATTGCCGCAGTTTGGTCCGTTTGTCGTAGGTACTTCTCCTGGTTTAGGAGGCGGCTGCGTCAAGGGTATGGAGATATTCACCAGAGGATTGTTCAAGGCAGCCCTTGGGAATGGATAGCCATCTGGGTCTGTTGGTCCATCCCAATCCTTGGGATGTCTCGAGTGATCATTTCGGTCCATTCCACACATTGGTTGTCTCCACGACGGCTTTGAGAGAACGCCGAGTGCCATTGTCCAGATGAGCGATGAGACAAGTGCTCCGACAAGGGTAAAACATAGCACGCGATACGGACTCATTTCTCTCGTAATGGGAATGTCAAGCGAGTCTGATGCCTTACGGTATTCCTCAGAGTCCTCGCTGTCTCTTGCCAAAAGAGGTTTTTCGGGACCGTTGGAAGAGTTGCGTGAAGACGACATGATACAGAAGTCAGGGTATAGTAGCAGGCTGTGAAGGAAGTGTGACGAAAAAAGTATACGTAAAAATGACAATATTTCTCTGTAAGTGTTTGAATCTTTTCTCTTAGTTCTGGTACGTTTGGTATTTGAATGTAGGCAGAGTACGTTGCATTCTAGAGAATAGTTGCACGCCTCTAGCTAAGAAGACTATTACACAGGAAAAGTAGCTTCTATAATAACTATACCCGCGGAAACATATTAAAGTTATACACCTCTACAGTTTTAACATTCAAGCACTATCGGATTCATTCTATGGAGCCTGTCAAGACATGACATGAACACAGAAACCATGTCGCCACTTTATGTTGAAGCTTACTCGCCTCGTTTCCGCGGAACTGGCAGCACACCCCTCCAGTCTTCAATGTACATGCTGAGAAACACATGGGGTCTCCAATCAAGAATAACGAATATCGCAACTTTTGACATGTGGCATCCATAAATCACAGTACGCCGTTTGTTTGCAAATGATAAGATGACGGTTGCGGAGTGCAAGCTGGAAAAATGCCTCTCCGTAGATACCACCTAAGCGCTACCAATACTTCTGAGTTTATAAGGTCCGCCCGGCATCCTTTATATGATCGAGTCACCTGTACCTCCTAATTATGTAAAATCCGCGCCTCCAACTTGTTAAACAGGAGAATGAATATGGCATTGATTTCCTAGTTTTCGGACCTGTCCATCTATTTAATCCGGGGCTGAATTATCCCCTGCCCAATAGCCTAGGCTCCACTATCACCAATCTATTTCCGAGCGATTCTAGCGAAAACTGAGGTAAATTCTAGTAAAGGTATTTTGACAAAGGATTTGCTTAAAATGATCGCCCATCTGTGGGTGGTTTCTGAATTTCTTCCATCTTTATACTCATCAATTTCTTCATAAACGCCCCTAGCTCACTGACCTCGTCCAGAAGCGTTATGTCTAGACAAGCTATGCGGCCAAAAACTCCACACGCCATTCCAATATGCCGAAGTTCTTCAGATGTGGGAATCGCCTTCGTTGCTGACACTGCTATGATCATTGTAGCGAGGCGCACCAAGCTCACAACTTTCCTATCCTTGCTGTTTGCACCTTATTGTTAGCGGCCAATTGGACTTCTATTCAGGAGATGCATGACGTACACCTCAGCGAGGATGTCCTCAAAGCTCATGTTAGAGATAACCTGGATAAAGTTTTTGGCAGTAACAAGGCAATCCTTCTGACTTTTTTCATAAATGTCCATATCTGTCTGACTCACCAGCTGATCTCTGATCTGCAAGCAACGCCCATGAATGATGAACTTCGCCATACAGGTTCGGGATATAACTGGGATTCGGCGAACCAGAATTTCTTGAAACCCGTGAATTCCGTCTTCTCGCATGCCGTGCTTTGGAAATGTGGGCGAACTAGCACTAGTCGAGGCATCACTTCCAGAATCTTTAGAACCAAGAGTGGTCTCTCCCCAGCAATTCAAGAGATCAAGGAGCCGTTTCACGGTCTGCATTGTAGTACTAATTGGTGCGTGTAGTGCAGCCTGGCTGAAAAGGCTTTTTGAAATCCTGTCGCAAATTTTTGCGAATTGACATTGGACACGCAGCCATTCCAAATTTGAAAACCAATCGGGTTCATCTTTGCTTATATAGCAGGCATCCCTTCTCCCATACGATGTTGGAAAAGCATTTTCAGGCAGATTATAGTCAATGAAGTCGTCATTCAACATCTATGCATGAAAGAAATCGACCAGTATTAGCAATTATGGCCATTTCACAGAGTAAGCCTGAAGAGAATGGTGGTGATTCATCGGAGAGAGGAATCCAGCGTACATACCGAAGGACGACCCGAATACAGGCAGTGAGGTTTTTCGATAGAATAGAATAGCCAGAATGCGCGCTGAAGCTGTATGTGTTCATGCTCGCCCAGCCCCAGAGTGTGCGCTTTGATACTTGCCGCCGAATGAAGCTTTAGGATGTGCGACAATAGTGCAGCATCAGCGAGGAGGCTGTCCAGAATTGGATGTCCTATCTCTTGCGCGAAAACAATCTACAAAGTTTCCAATCAGTAAAACTTCCAAATTGAGTTCATAGATGCTGGAGAGCTTGTAGCGGCGAATGAACTGAGGTCGGGAACTTATTACCATAGCTAGTAGAGCCTATATGCACCAATTTAGAACCATATTAGTCCACATCTCCTCCAACAATAAGTGAAGGGTCAATTGGATAAGTGTACCCGAAAAGCGCGCACAGTACAATACTCCAGAGTTGATTTCATGTGTTTCTGGGCAGTTCTAGCTCGATCAAACATTTCAGACCAAATATGCCTTTTACTCGAGGGATCGAGTTCCGCTTCATGTAAGCTATGATCCCAATAGTTAGCGCCGGGTTCAACAGCTTTTGCAAATGAACTTTGATTTGTAACGCTGCCTAACGCCAGGAGAGAGTTAAGTATCATGGTTGCACAAGGGTCGGCCGTTGGATCTAAGCAGATCTTGTTGTAGTTGCTATCCTCCGCCCACTTTCCGATTTGCGCTCTGGGTGCCAGATATACGGTCCTATAATACCGACAGATTAGCATGTAGAATTAATGAGTTCGCATTGGGGCAAGATTGCTTCAAAAAAACCTTACCCATGCCGACTATTGTAGCATGCTGTGGATCGAAGTGGCAGGTCAGCAACCCCCGCGAGTTTGTTCAGACATCTTTTCATGCAGGTACTAACCGTCAATATAACTCTTCCTAGTCTGAGACGTGATTAGCAACGACAGACTCCCTCTATTATGTAGCTTCGGCTCATCAGTTCCTCGCACCAGACTTGCCACAGAAGCAGCTTCCGTTATAAGCGTAGCGCAAAATCTATCGAACATCCGTTGGACGTCGTCATTAATCCTATCGGAGTAGATCTCAGCCCTGGCCGATTGTGTGAAAGTAATAGAAAACTTATTAATGTCCAGATGCATGTATAGAGAAGGGAATGAAAATTCGAGGCCTTCGGTGTGCTCTATACATATGGTTAGTATTTACCTGAGACTGAAGACTTCACTATGGCCCCCTATGAGGAGAGGTGCGGTTGCAATATGAATCTATTGAGCTTAATTGGTGAGCTAGCACCTTTTAACAGATCCCCAATCTATGGTATGCATTACGTTAGCAAAGGTATGTTTGTAAGATAAAATGCCTCCCCTCCGGCGCAAAATTAGGGGTACTGACATCAATCTTCTCATTCTCACCATCTATTGGTGATCTATTATGAACATCCGTCGTACTTTGGCCGGCGTTCAGCATGGATATCGGGTTGTTTGACGAGGTAGGAGTTGTTAGAAGTATGGAGGTCGACGTAGTGAAATTTTCGTCCTCACTCGCATTTATTGAGACGGGATGAGGGTTAATTGTCACATGGAGATTTGAGTTGATGGTAGTTAATATCGGGCCTCCCTTTAAGTCCGCAATCTGTAATTGAGACAAAAATACATGATTAGCAGAGACGCGAGTGGGTTCTAGGTCCACAAATTGCAGTTACTGAAGGATAACAAACCAAGGGGAAAGGGTGTGTTCTTCTAACCTGATCTAGCGCAGTGGCGTTGCATCCACTCATTGACGCAGTTCTCACCATTTCATGGTGATCAACCTCCATCACAAGTGCTCGTTCGCCGTGTCGTGCGTCACTCTCATGAAACTCAATTGTTTGGTTCACGGCAGGATCGTTACCTAGCAAATCACCCCATAGTGCCGACTCCCATGTGCGTGTCGCTTCCATCTGGTTCATGTCGGATGTTAAGGTGTTATCAGAAGCACTGGTAAAAGCAAAACAATCATCCAACCCGCCGACAACGAATCCCCTATTCTCAACATCGTTTCCTGCCTGGATATCTCCATTGAAGAACCTATCGCTGGAGACTGAGGCCGGAAGTTGGCAACCATCATTTGATGAGAGTGTGGGGTCAATCTCCAACGAAGTGAGATCACGCTGAGTTATAGGAATTTTAGAGTCGTTCCAATTGCCTTCAACCTGTGATGGTTGCCCTGGCGTCCGCAGACTTTTATGATTTTTACTGCGGGATTGATTTCTGGTACCAGAGGTGTCTTTTCGATTCGATGAATTAGCAGTCCCGACGTACTGGCATGGGCGTTCATAGAGCTGCATAGAGGTTTAATCATGTTAGTCATGATGACTTTGTAAGATACGTGCATAGATGGGCGACAAAACAATGAATTCGGAAGTTTTTCAGAGGTACCGGACATACCTGACAACCATTGCATGGAAACTTTCCATCACCTATGCCCAAAATTCGTCAACTTCAAATCCAACATCTCTTCCATGAAATAAAGCAGTAGAATGGATGGCACTGTGCCGTAGGCCACCACAACTCGAAATAGATTTGATATTGATAAATACAACACAACATTGAAGATATATAAAGCGGAACACTTACATTTTGTTTTTTTGTGCTTACAGCTCTCACACGCTCCGCGGCGTCTCCGGATTCGGGGGCGGCTGGGATCCTGTACCCTCTGCTGCTGGTGCTGCATGTCTTCCCGTCTCGGCTTTGAGTGATTTACATCCACAACTACTGTCGAACTTCCAACAGGAAACATATCTTCTCTCGCGTCTGGCTGTCGCCGCTATTGTTATTCATAAAATACCTTCATCTCAACCTGCCAAGCGTTTAAAGGGGACAGGAGAAGCACACAATTACGAAAGTACAACGGCTATTTATTGTATCGTTACCCCCCCTCCCCCACCCAAGATAAAAGTTATGCGGTGATAATAGTGGATAGAACCAGATTTGGTGTTTGTTTCCCCCAAAGTTAACGCCGTTCAATACACAACCCCAAGATCTTACCGCACTGATTCTAGCCACTCAGAAGTCTTATTCTAAAGGTCTACGCTGTTGACCCGCCGTATAAACTTTAATTATGGAGGAAATCAGCAAGGCACCCTTGCTTAGCTCTTTGCTAGGAGATGCTTATCTTAATTGAAGCTGTGGGTCAAGAGAAGGTTTGTGATTGAGGAGGTACCAAAAGCAGAGAGTTAGGCCCTTAAACCTTAAAACCGTTGGTGGACACGAAACGGACACTTTTTAGCCGAATGTTTGTTTAAGTTCCTTCACAATTTAATTTAAAATTATCATAATGTTTTAATACCTTTAATGCCAATAATATAAATAAAATTATTAACTACTTTATTAATATATTTATAACAAGAACAGAATTGATGGCGAATGAAAAAAAAAGTTCTGTCCTTTTTGTTCACCGGAAACCCGGATTAATATTTACAACAAGGTTTGTCTTTATGCAGAGCTTCCTGCTTTAAACGCAAGCCAAATGCAAGCCAGCCGTTTAAATGCACAATGTGACAGTCTAAGGCACAACCCTTCTTTTCCGAAATAAAGTCTATTCTTTTCCACTATTATGGTTAGGGTTTTCCACTATTGTGGTTAGGGTTATGTTAATACAGGCTGTTCGACGCGAGGTCTGATCCCTTATGGAAGCTAAAAGAACTCAGCGTCATCGACGCGTACTTCTTATACCCGAAAGAATGTCCGCAGGAGATAGGCGCTGGGCGACACTGGTTCCCTGTGGAAAGTATGTTAACTACAGCCTTACACTCTTCAAATGCCGAAGAGTCCAGGGCAGTCAAACTTGGATAATAATGCAGCTTGCGACATTTTAACAAAACTTCAGTAAAGCCCGGAAGAGCGGTAAAGAGCACATTTAACACCAAGGAACTACTTATGACATTTCGAATTAAGTGGATACCACGTAATATTCGTTATTGTTTGTAAATTGCTGCTCTCGAATGCGGTCTTTAGTAATCAGAAAGGTTGGTGCCTGAGCTTAGAACCTAGTGTGCAACATCCACCTTAGTATGCCTAAGTGGATTACGTTAAACCAATTACAGTTCGTCCTTAGCAAGTGTGACGTGATTAGTATATTTTAGTAGCTACATTAAGGCTTCAAGTATTTTCGAAGATCCCAAAGCTGGCATGGTGGTCGTGCTATACCGCTCGTTGAAAAGGGTATAGGAGCAGTATGGAGTCGCAATGCCTTGGCGACTTGGATGTTGGTTTGTAAACCCCCACCCCGATCCCATTGTTCTAATTACATACATCCTAGGCATGTTTATACAGAATCTAAGATTATAACACGGGAGGCAGCAAATCCAATATGCGAACAACTGTCCTGACCCTACACGGCTTCTTGTTTGGAGGTGTTCTGCCTTGACCACGCATTTGTTTGTTTTTTCCCAGGCCACTCATCCTCATATTCCACAGTCACCTGGTCCGTTCGTACAATCGCAGCATCCGTCCTTTCCAAGATACTCTTGTCGCTTTGATTATCCGCATTCGCAGTCACAAACACAGTCCCATAGTTTGAATGTGGTGTTAGAGCAGGCGTGATCTTATTGCTCGCTTCCGACTCTATGTTGTCAAGTCGGTACCCTCGACTTCGGGAACGTTTGTGGCTGCCGTACTTATCTTCGCTTGTCACGTAGCCACGTAGCTGATTATAGAGAGGTCGCAGGGTTGGGATTGTTGCGGTAAGGATTGTGACCATGAGTTCGGTTGAGGACCAGAGGATTAAGCCGACTGTCTCATCTGCAATACATTGTTAGCCTCCCTTGGAACATGAGAGTGCACGATTAGGTGCTTAGAACGAATACCGCTTACATGAATAGTCGGACCTCGCTGTCAATCCTTCAAGGGCAATAGCTCTGATTATCCCGCAGACCATAGCACTTTCAAATTATTAGTTGATATCCATACCAGCGGCGTTTATGACGTACAAGAATCCCAAACTCATCGAGCTTGCGATTAGAATCTTTTCTTTCTGCTTCATTTGCAAGTTCCAGAGAATAAACCAGGGTAATGCTGCAAGCACGAAGTCCGCGGCAGCTGAGGCAACTAGACATTGTGAGGCCTGGCCACCATAATCAACAGTAATCTAACGTACCTCCGACAGTGATAGAGAGGGCCGTAAAGCCCTCAGTTGAAACCCAGCATTTGGCTGGGAGGGTAGGATTCCAGACTGCAGCAATTGGATCGCACCGAATGAAGTCAAACAGCGCGCAGAAAAAGCAGGGGACAGCAACCCCTACCATTACAGCATAAAGAACCCATTTATGCCATTGTATGACAGTGATTCTTAGTAAGAAAATGGCCACAGAAGCCTTGCTGGTGGCAATCCCGATGATGCAGAAGCTTGAAGTTATAATCAGCATTAAGCGACTCAGAAAGTGTTCAACATCTTTGAGATACATGCATGCTTACGTTTGACCTATGATCTCTGCCTTTGTTGCTTCTATAAAGTCATTTGGATCAAGCTCATAGGAATGTCTACCAAACCCTTTCAAAGCGGCTACGTGTACTGCGATGGTGTAGGGTGTTAACAAGAGCTGCTTTGTCTTAGCAATGGTTGATGGGTGTATAATGAGAGACATCACTTACCCAGCTAAGAACGAGGAGATAGTCATCCCATCCTATGACATGGTTTATCTTCATTCTTGTCCACAACCTTAACAGAACAAAGACAAGCGCTAGTGCCGTCTCAGCCCACATCACTCCAATAATTGTCGGTCCATACCCGCCGACACTCATGATGGTAGAGTGGGTGTGACTGAAGATTTTCGATTGCGGCTCTCATAAAGACAAATCACTGAGGTGGGTTGCTGGGTGAAGTTATTGAGAAATGCAATCTTTAGCCTTGCTATATCAAAAAAAAAAAAAATTTCAAAAAAAAAAAGGGTTGCCTTGAGGCAGCTTAACGCGACTTGTCACGGCAAACGCTGTCTCTTTTGCTGTGTCTGTCCCCTGATTTGTGTAACCACCAACTAGTCAGTCAACCGGCAGTGGTAAAAGAGAGTTTACGCTAAGCCACCAACGGTCGGGAGTGGGGCAGCCAAAACCAATCGATGGTGATGATCCCGGCTGTGAAGGGAAGATGTCCAAGCGGTGTTTGAGTTGGCGGCCGACGGGACCCCGGCCCGGTTAAATTCCGGTCGCCTGCCGCATCATCAGCATTGAGAATACAACGGCGTTGCCAAATTAGGCAACCAACCTGTGGAGAGATACTACCTACATCGCTATCGCGGAGCGAGGGAAGATGGAGCCGCTGAATTTCTATAGGCTGCCGGCTCCCATCTTATAGTAAGGACCATCAGTACTGGTGGGATCCCCTGGAGCCTGTCAAACTCTAAATCTAAATGAGGCAATCGGCGAGTCAGAGCCTCTAGTTATACTGCTGTAATTGCTGTAGAAAGAGTCGCTTCCTCCCAAAGAACCAGGGGTGGTCCTAGCCATGCTTCCCCTACGAAAGAAGTCCCGAAGTCCTTCCAGTTTGCTGTCGTGCTGCTGAAACTCAACTGTAGGAGCAAAGTTACGGGAACAATGCAGGTCTTAAACTTCCTCATCAAAGCTCTTTCTACAACCGTGATTCTGGTAATCTCAGGTTATTTATGGGCATACATCAGGTCGCCAATCAAGAATATCCCTGGGCCTTTCATTGCCAAGTTCACCAATCTATGGCGATTATTCAATACCTATGACGGCCGTCCTGAGCTCACCCAGCAGATGCTGCACGAGCGATATGGCCCTGCGGTTCGAATTGGCCCTAATCTTGTCAGCTTAAGTGATCCAAAACTTCTGCGTACGATATACAATACCAGAGGAGACTTTCTGAAGGCACACACTCAATCCCACAACCTGCGTGTAAACGCTGATCATAGAATAGAGTTCCTTCTACAACGTCAACGATACCAAAATAGGCAATATCATAATAAAAAATGTCTTCAGCACTCAAAGCAACGACTTCCACTCCCAGAAAATGCGTCCCATCTCAAAATTCTACAAAATGGCCAACATCCTACAATGCGAGCCATTGGTATCCCAAACCATCAACGCATTCTGCAAACGCCTGGACGAAGAATTTATTAGCGGTCGTAATGCAGGAAAGACCTGCAAAATGGACGAATGGCTCCTCTTCTTCGCCTGGGATGTGATTGGGCAGCTCACATTCAGCAGGCCGATGGGTTTCATGGATGCAGGAAACGATTACAACGGCCTGCTCTGCACTGCCGACAAAGCACTTGATTATTTCGCTACCGTCGGCCAAATTCCGGCTCTAGACCAATGGCTCGCCAAAAACCCCATTCATCCTATAGGTCCACCGAGTTTTGATTACGCGGCTGTCTTCTGCGCACAGCAGAGTATTAATCGACAAAAGGGAACCGATGGCCATGATCCGGCGCAAAGGGATATGCTCGATGATTTTCTCGAGATCAAGAAGGTAAATCCGGAGCAGATGGATGACAATGGTGTCGTTGGCGCTTTACTAGTCAATATCATGGCTGGTGCTGACACTACAGGTATCCTGTTGCGTGCCGTCACTTATTTCGTTCTCAAGAATCCCGCCGTGCATAAGAAGTTGCAGCTAGAGCTTGACGCAGCTAAGCTTGGTATGCCAGTCGGCTACGCAGCTGCTAGCAGCCTCCCATATTTAGACGCTGTGATCAAGGAAGCCTCTCGTATGCATCCAGGTGTTGGCCTCCTTCTCGAGCGCATTGTACCTGAGAGCGGGCTCCTGCTCAGCGATGGAGCCACCATCCCACCGGGCACAGTTGTGGGTATGAATCCATGGGTCATTCACCAGAACAAGACAATTTTCGGACAGGACGCTGAGCTGTTTATACCGGAGCGCTGGCTGAGGTCTGTAGGCAAGGGTGAGACTGAAGAGGATTATCAGACTAGGCTTGCGGCTATGAAGAATGCGGATCTTTCTTTTGGCGCCGGGAGGCGGGTTTGCTTGGGGAAGAATATTAGTATTATAGAGACGTACAAGTGTATTGCTACCTTGTTTTTAACGTATGACGTAAGTTCACCCCAATCTAAGGTTGTGGGGGGTATGAAACTGATAGATGATATAGATGAGCTTTGTGGACCCGGAGAAAGAGTGGAATGTGCAGAATTCATGGTTTGTGAGACAGTCAGATATTAATATAAAGATTCAACGAAGAGGCCCTGCAAGGACTTAAGCTGAAGTGGGATTCTTGGACATATAGACAATACAATACCGTGCGTGACACTTGCCAGCTTGAATAAATACAAATTTCTCGCAGCTGCATTTGGGACAACGCCGCAGTGAAAATTGAGAGACAAAATTATGCATAGAGATTGAATCTATAACAAGGCGAAGCATAACCGAAGCGGTTGTCAAAGAGCGGAGATGTGGTAATTGGAAGATGAATAGCACCAAAAATGGATATGTAACCAGCCGTAGATGGAACTCAACCATGCCGACAGAAAAGGGGTCGCTGGTCATCGCTAAACGCGTCCATTATGAAGCCTTCTTACCGCCCATAAAGGTAATATCAACTTTCTCTGCACCGCGATAGCTCCATCGCCCGAGCCGCTCTCACCCAATGTGATATACAAGTCAATCTTTTCATCTTTGTCACCTGTCATGTCCGATTAAATACATTTGTGGACCTGCTCATTGAAATGGGAGTTGCGAAACCGCCAAGCTTAGGTAAATATTTTAGGCTAGCCTGTCCTTGGCCACCTACGCCTTTTCATATGGTGTCGTAGATAGACCTATTCGAGTTCCTCGATCAAATAGATATCCACTATTCGAAATTATAATACCCCTAAATGGTAGGTCTTACAAGTGGCCTGACAAATGTGCCTCTCTTCTGCACTAGGAAAACACCAACCCAAGACCGAGGAGAGGTCTGAGGGAGAAAACCAAGATTTTCCTGTGCGCCTTCTTCTCAAACAATAGGGGAGGACGGAGTCGGTCCGTCTTGTGTTAGCCTGATCGCATCTTCGTCTGTCCTTACAGATTATTGCACCAGAACTTCTGCTACTTATTGCTTGTGTAAGGTTCTATAGCCTGTAGGGTGATAGAGTCGACACGTGACATGCAATAGATATAGCTCAATAGGTGAATAGGTTGATTCTCTGTAACCTACATTAGCCACATACTAATCGGCATGCTGAGCAACACACTGATCTCCAGAATTCCACCCTATTGCGTACCCCTTACTTACACCCATGACACGCCCCTGAGACGCCACCGACCCTATAACGAGTCATGGCGTGCCTTAAATATCAGGCCTCAGGTGTGCTCCCGACGGCGTGCTGGAGCTTAAAAGAATTGAACGTCGATATGTGGCTGTTGCTGATTGGCGAAAAGAAAAAAAGACATTCCCGAAAACGGGTCTGGGTCGCCCGGCCCGGAGTGGCATATATACCCAAAGTCACGCCGCAAGCCTTTTGGGCTGTCGGATATCGGCAAGTGTACGGCTGTGCGAGATAAGTAAAACTGCGAGTGGCTACTTGTCAAGGCGTAGAGATTTGAGTGGTTCTGGGGTTAGGGTAGGATAGAACACGGAGGCTTTATAGCGAGATAATTCCGTTGAACAGGGACTTAACCTTAGTAGTTACATATTTACTCTTTTGCTTAATGTTATGGCATGTACACGTTTTTTATATGTTAAACGGCGCACCTACTTAATATTTATTCTGCTCGGCTGATTTATCCATTTTTTGGGGCTACTCCGATGAAAAAGTTTTTGTGTATATTATGATTTCGTGGAATTATAAGCCATAAATGGAACTTCATTGGATTTACTTTAAGGGACGCGTTCTAAAATTTATTGTAAAGTTAAAGCTAAATCAATAAAATAATTAGTTTTGCATGTTACTGATTATAAACTAAGTTATTATTTTGTATAATTTTTAAAGTATATTATAATTAACTGATACTATTCCTTCAAACTTTAACGTGTTAGTATGTATTTAATGTATGAGTAGTAAAGGAAGCAGAAGGGCCTAGAAGGGGCCATGAGTTGAAGTAAAAGTTATCATTTTCGGGTATATCAATGGTAGAATAATGTAATTTGTAAACTAGTCAAATCCTTTCAACCAGATCCTAATTACCATAACGTTCAGCATATATTTCTCCCGGTAACAAAAAAATGTTCAGGTAAATTGTGAGAAGAACTCCCATGTCTCTTTGTGTGTAAAGGTCTCAGAAGCGCCGCCATCCATTGGCGTTGGAGTGTGCGGCCCGTCAAATGACACCCATACCACTGGATAGGCAGCCGAGCAAGAGTACTTCGTCTTGATGTGCTTTCCACTACCTGATGCGGGGTCCTGCGCGGTCTGAGCGGTACATTGGTTGTTCTTTAGAAAGCGGTCCCGCATCGTGCGAGCATCCGCGATGCGTAGCACCGTGTCACCTATGCCGTGCTGGGCATAGAACGCAATTGGATCGTTGCCGCCAGTGCAGCCACTGATCTGAGGGTTTCCGGACAGAACGGCCACGGCGCGGAAATCCTTTGCAAGAGAGCAGCCGATAGAGAAGGACATAGCGCCACCATAACTGAAGCCAGTTGAGAAGCGTAGATTCTGGTCAATGCAAAGGTCATTGTCAAGGGCGGTATTGATCTGGCTAATCAAGGTGATATCCTCACCACCCCTGTTAGCCCAACCATTATCGAGACCGTTTGGTGCAACATATATGGCGCTAATGTTATCTTTCGCCAGTTGCGGGATACCGTACCACGGGAGGTACCCACCCGTACCTGCAATGACTTGGCTTGCGGTGCCCCCAAGCGCGTGCAATGTGTAGATCAGGCGATATGGGTGGCTTTTGTCGTAGTTATCAGGGAGCTTTACGTAGAAGTTGCGGCTCTTGCCATTGACCGTCAGTGTCAGGGGCGTGCTGACGCTGTTTGGTGTGACCAGCTTCGGATCTTTGCCACAGCCAGGGGATGGCTTCGCTGCGGAAATGCCATCCAACACACTAAGGACTAGCAGCCCTGCCGCTGTGAGAGTGCTTGACCACCCTTTCATTTGGAACCGGTAATGTAGCAGACTTGAAGGAGAAAGAAGATATTTTTAGAATATTATGGAATGAAATTGCAGCGCTGAAGAACAACAGACAGTCAGGGAAGTCAGGATCAAATATATAAAAGTTTGACATCCTCTTGGCGACCACTCCATAGCGAGAGTTCTTGTCGCGGATCAAACATACGGGAGTTAAAAGTCGGAAAAATGTTAATTATATATTGCAAAAGCTTCTCGTTGACCGTTTCAATACGCGGCTCAATTTCAAAAGGAACTGGAAGCAGGCAGTTAAGAAGGAATCGCTACTTTCTCATCTAATAGTTGTTCCCCGCAAACATTTCTTACAGGCCTCAAGTCCCGAAATCAGTGCCGGCGCTGGGTTAAAACTCCCGGACATTCATAGGGTGGTATGTCTGTTATCCTAGGTTGTTCTGGTTTTTGCTGCCGGTATAAAGGTTGTTGCTCATTGGAGCGGAACATTTCAGCCAAATTTGGGTAATTATCTAGCTATGGCGTTCTTCGTTCTGCTCTCGGCAAGGTCTCTGGCCACTACGTAATGACAAGATATCTAGTGGGGAATCATGCTCGCTACCCCTTTTTCTCGCTAATACCCCGCATAGTCAGTCCTGCCTGATCCTTAATTTCGAACATCAAAAACCGCTATGTAAAAGAAAGGTCAGGCAGGATGTTTGTAGACTTCAATCTCCCCGCCGAAGGGCCGATGCTTGTAGCGGTAACGCATCTTGGGGTGATGATGTAGAATTTTCCTCGCAGTTACCAATACTTTGTAAAAGGCTCTATTTTAACTTCTTATGTACATACCATATCTGATATTGCTAATCCTAATTAGGTAGCCGTGCTGCAAGCAGCCGAGGGCTGCCCCGTATTTGATTTATTTAAGCTTGGCAAATCGCTATCGTTACAGATAATGGCAAAAGCTGTGAACGTAGAGTCATCGCAGGAAGATATTTTCTTAGCCGGATGGAATGGCTATTTATCATAATTCTGGAGCACCTAGCTAAAGTTTGAAAGCCTTGAGTTATTAGTCAACAATTCCAAAATATGAAGTACACTGTTTCCAATCGGCGAGCTTATTTGGTCTGGGTGAGCCAAAACACACTAGTCACCTTTCATACGTCGCCATACAAGACTTTTTCTTGTTTCTAGAAATTTCCGCTGTTCCTCTCGTCGGAATTCGCAACTTTTCTCCTCCCATCCAGCAAAAAAAAACATCCAAGTTCCGATGTAATCCGCCCAGCTTTGGCAAAATCATCTCCTCGCATTGCCGTTGAACGCCCAGCGGACCGACAGGGTAGAGCCATATTCAGCTCATCAATTAAAATACCAGCGCGGCGAATATTGGAGTTCACCGTCCTCGGAGATATTGAAACATTGGCATACCACATGTGCGACTTCGTATCAGGACTTGTTTTTTGCACTATTTTCTAGGAAAATGCCGTTTTTGATAGTAACATTAACATGACTTCATTTATAATCTTTTCATTATTCTCACTTCTCTCTTAATGTTTTAGCCTTGTCATCCATGCCATTGATCCTCTCTAAGGTCGGGAATCCTTTTAGTATGGCAGCTATCAGCTTTCAAAAATAACATCCAAAAATGTAAACCTTCTCCACTCTGCATTAATTGGCAACTATGCCCTTCAGCCCCAGTTCCTACTAGGCAAATTTTGTGGAACCTAGAATATCAGGTGCATATCTAGAGATAATAAAAACTCAATAAAAAATAACAGTAATAGATGGCATGATCAAAGCACAGTTATAGAATATACTAAGTATGAAGGGAGATGAATAGATTGGTTTTTCTGAGACTCGCCCTGACCCGATTGATGCTAATAGTGTGAGTCATAAGGGCGCCCTGCTCCTCTTCTTAGGTGTTACGGATTCATGATTATGGAGGAACTCGTTCCAAATTCTGTCCCGCTCGGGTCCTCAATTCGCAATGGAGGACTCCTTTGACTATGGCGTTCCGAATTGGCCAACCCCTGAGATGGTTTTTGCCGTTTTCTTCGGGATAGTCTGAATTAATGTGACCATTGGCTGGACTACAGCGGCGGTTCTGACATCTTTTGCGATCACTTGTTGTTGCGCCTCATCCTCTCGCAGTCTCAATCGTACCACGTTACCTAATCTGCGTCGTGATTTTTGTGGCCCTCCCGAATCCGTTTCGACTGCCCATCCACCAACACCCGAACTGCTTCTTAGAGTTTATCTCAGCCCTCCTCTCCGCGTTTGCTCCTCAACCAATTTTCAGGGGCCCTAATCTTGGTGACAGGGGTCCGGAGAGGTTATAACAGTTGGTTTGTGAGACTTACGTGGCCGTCATAGCTGTCTACACGTAAACTTTGAATGAGTTGAACGTTCTTTCATACAGGTATCCCATGCCTACGGATCAGATGTTATAGGAGCAAGAATATTTTAACACGGGCTTTATGAAGGTGTCTTCTTCTAGCCAGGGTCTGTTCAGGGTGCCGTTAGACGCTGCGGCTGTGGGAGAAGACGCGAACGAAACACTCGTAGAGCCGGATCTGGATGTATACACCCACAGCATAACTACGCCTATCCAGTATGTTTGAGAGGGTTCGATGTAAGGAGACAAGATCAAGATCAGGATGAGAGGCATGCACTCTTCTAGGTCCCCCATGTGTGAGGATAACTATCAACTACGTACATCTCTATCTATAGTGAGTAAGAGGAAAATACGTAGGGTCCCTGCACTAGAGTAGAAGACCGGCGACCCTAAATTTATCAGTCTTTCCTGGGCCGTATTCGAAGAGGATAGCAAAGGCTATGCCTTGTCTCATGCAGCCACCGAGAAATGGGAATATTGCGGATTCTTTTGACATGTCCAAGGAAGGATTGATCTATGGAAATAGCATTAGAAGGGACTGTATCACTAACAAGAATCATTTTTTGAACTCACCTTTCTTGAGTGGCTCGCTTCGTCATCTCTTACTTTCAGCACTACTACAGCTTGATGTCGCTTCATGAGGATGTGAGGTGGATGCAAAACCTAGGACTATCGTAAGAAGGTCTTGTTGGCGTGAATCTATTTCTCTCATAATCTCGTCTGTGGATACTCGAAATTGAAGTAAACGTCGCTGGCGAAAAATTGACAAATGTAAGCCCTCCGGTATTAACAGGCGTAAGTTAGGATGCAGCTCCGTGATGAGGGAGATTTAAAGTTAGCGGAGTTAGAGTCTGAGTATGCGCTTCTAATATTCTGTATGTTTGTCTCAAACTCCTCCTTCATCGAAGAATTCTCAAACACGGAGCCTGTAGGATAGGGTGAATAATATAACAGGATGATTGAGAAGGCTCACATTGCTGGGAACATTCAGGTAAAGGATTCACTAAAAAAGAATACCCATAACCACTGGGATCTCTATTCCAGCAGCTTACCCATGGATGAGAAGGCAGGCATGCGATGTGAAAGGGACCACAGGAAGTAACTGAGGAGGCTATTGAGCTATCGCCCTTTAACCATAGCTTAACTGAGTTGAATCCGACGGATTAGTGACGGAAGATGCTGTGGTTCTGAGTAACTGCTTCCGCTGGCTAATTGATCTGGCTAAACTGGGCCCTCTGAAATGTTGATAATTTCTGTATGCACACGATGAGTACCCATGGGCAACTTTGGACCATTGGCATATGTAAATGATGAGTGACTTGCACTACAACCCATAGCTTCAGCATAGCCACATCGGCCCTGTTCAATGATCTGTTATTTCCCAACTATAACCGCGGTATGGAGCTCAAGCCTCCCTAGATTGTGGCTTCAAGCCATGACCCGCGGAGTCGGCTCGGCTAGGCTGGCGGTACGAAAATATCTTGGCATTGCTACATGCTACACGCTGTATGCAAGCCACCGCCCTTCTGGTGTAGTCCGTGTCATAGACCCTACGCCTCTATATGCACATTCTGATGTTGAACGCTAGGTGGCCGACATTGTTATGATATGGAAAAGACTGATCACTTTGTCCATGGAAACTTCCGTTACCATGAGACAGGAGATGCGCTTTGGGGACACCATTATAAGCCTCACTCTCAAAAGGGTACGCGGTAGTTAGGCTAGGGCGACTGATTCACGCGCCCCTTATCCCTATTCACACACCCCTATCTCCACCTTTTTCAACCTCTTTCCCCAATCGTTAAGTTGCTACGTACGATTACGTCACATTGTAACCTCTAAATTCTTCAACAATATAAAGGATGCTTTGGGTTAGGGGTTTTGAGGGTGTCTCACACACCATATGTATTTATTTGTTGTAAAATAGTACCAAGCACAAAGGTTAGTCAATACAAAATGTGGGAAGGGGGGCGCATGAATTAATGGCCAAATGGGAATTTCCAGGTTCGGCTAAAAATTCAAGACATCTGCAGGGGAATTGTGCAACGGTTGGAAGGTCTTGTTTCGAAGCGCCAATTCTACATAAAAGTTCTTTGGGCGGTTGTCGATCAGAATACTGGGCCGACTATTGGAAGGGTGTAATAGAACGAAAGAGCTTGGTTTAGACTAGAGTATGAGGACCTCTATGCTTGCCTCTAGAATAAGGTTTGCACATGATCCGTGCGTCACGCCGCATGTGTCTAAGCACGTGGTATTGAGTTCTATTCAACTCGGACCCTTCGATGCATGCGGTAAAACAGAGCTGGATTTGAAAACCGAATTTTTTAACCTTACATCAGAGGCGTCCTGTCTTTCTAATCATTTGCTGGGATCGTTAGTTCACGCAGCGGGTTTTCCCCAAAGGTTACTCTGAAGTGGGGCTTTGTAGGCATACATTCCGCTTACTCACTGCGGGCAATTGAGTGGCTGGAGCACGGCAAACTTGCTTTAATTTATAGGCTTTATTTTTCCTACTATTTTCATCCTTTCCTGTTTACGCGGGCTGTGTGTCTACGTAGACTATTCTCTCTTTATAGAGCAAGGTGGAAATTGGGTAACGCCAACCTCCATATCTTTATTATGTGGTTGAAATTGTTTTGAATGTCTACAATCACCACATTCGGGAAGCTGACGTCCAGGCCCGCGTGTTGCAGGATCCGGCAGTACTAAAGAGCATCTAGGTCAATCAGTGGCTGATTTTGCCTTTTGCCCCGATTGGTTCATAACCCTAAATTTATTTACCCATCCCAATCCCCATCCCAATCTCCATTCTTCTAGGTGCCCTCCTGACGCTTTGTGCAACTCACTGACGCCCAGAATTCCTATTTTTTTTCTTGGCGGTGGTATTCGGGCGAATGAAACACGGCGTCGATATGTGGGTAAGGGACTCTGATCATTAGCGGACTCAGCCCGAGTGTAAAACAAGCAATATAATTTATGTGTTTCGCAGCTTATTAATGGCTTTATAGCTTTATCTGCTTGTGATGGGCCTTTACATGCTTTATGGTTATTAGGCTGCGATTACACATGCAAGTGTAAGATTCGGTGGATAGGGTACCAAGAGGTAAGGCAAGTTAGTTCTGTCGATACATCAAACGCCTCAGCGCCACCAGATTCTTATTCGCCGCCACAATTTCGCCTAACAGCCGGAAGGTAATGCCCCTTACTTATATATTCCAACTGTCACCCTCAGATGCGTAGCGAGAAGCGATATACCTGTGGAGCCTACTAAGATACTGCGATTTGTTGTACACATAGCACCAACAGTTGTTTCCATGTTCCTTCACAGCGGCCGTAACGCAGGTGTCTTCATTGGCGCGACTGTAACTTTTATACTTGCCTCCGCTTTCTTCGCCGCGCGCATCATCAGCCGATTTGGCATCGTCAAACGCCCCGGCTGGGATGATTATACCATTATACTAGCATGGGTAAGCGGATCTCTTTGATAAGACTACAACGAGACTAATATATTTATCCTCTAGATTCTTGCCTTTGGCATGTCTACTGCCATCGCCTTTGGCGCTTCTAAGGGGTTAGGGCTACATAAGGAGAGCATCCAAACTTCCTGGGTTTACCCATTGCTGGTATCCAGATATGTTGCTGTCGTTTTATTTCACCCTACATTGATGGTGACCAAGTCTTCCATCCTTCTCCTCTACCTTAGCATCGCGAACTACCCCCAGAAGTTCTTACGCATTGGCTCCTACATAACCCTCGCTATCGTCCTTGTCGGTGGTTCTGTCCTCACATTCATTACTGCCTTCCAGTGCAGTCCTGTACAAGCTGTCTACAATCTCACTATCCAAAACTCCAGATGTATCGCCATTGAGACTATCAATCTCGCCTCGGTTCCTGTCAACATCGCCACGGATCTTGCTATCCTCATCCTGCCTATCCCAGTATTGACAACCCTGCCCTTGCCCATGCGGAGAAAGACCATCCTGATATTGAGTTTCGTACTTGGCGTCATCTTTGTCATCGTGGTTGACGTCGCGCGCATCTACTACGTGCAGCTGGCGATTAGTAGTATGGGCCAACTGGTCAGCACCGGGCCTTCCATTCATAGTCTAGAATACTTCTATGATGGTAGTCTGGCGCTTCTGTGGTCGGCTGTTGAGGTTAATGTGGTTATCGTCTGCGCCTGCGTGCCTACCCTCAAGCCGTTGGCTAAGCGATGGATGCCGAAAGCCAGGGAAAAGAGAGCTCATGGCGACACCGTCAATATATTGCAGCCACCCTCTTCATCACAAGCAGATTCTGTTGATATACGCCGGCACAAAGGCGGGCCTCATTATCAGCAGGGTTCTACAAAAAGCCAACTTACCATAAGTTCGCATTTGAGGCCAGCAGCGCAACCAGCGGAAAACCAAGAGCAGAAAGAGATAACAATGGAATGCTCTGCTACTGCGGCAGACATGGAGCATGCGCTTCCATCCCCGCAATTCGAATCCGCCACCTATTTTGGATTTATCACAATGGAACGGCCCAAGTGTATGCTCGATATGGGGGGTTTAGAATCCGTCAAGTACTGCACTTTAGTTGCTACCCTTCTCTTCCTAGAGGGATTCTTATCTGTCATGCTCTTCGCTGTCAATGGTAAGGTGCTTATCATAAAAAATCAGATCCAGGCCACGGGCATCTCATCAGCTACATACGGTGGCATCGTTGTCGGCTCCTTTCTTGGATATTGCCTCCTGCATCGCGTTGGATTTAAAGGCACGTTCGTTACTGCTTTGGGTGTATGCTGCATTGGAACACTTATGTTTTGGCCATCTGGAGTCCTGCATTCCTATCCTGGGTTTATTACCTCTAACGTTGTCGTGGGAATTGCTTTAGCCTTATTCGACATATCTGCCACGTCCTTTCTCACACTCTGCGGACCACCCCAACTTACCGTAAGCCGGGTCCTCGTGGGTCAGGGTGTTACGCTGATTGGTGGAACACTGAGCTTTGTGCTCTCGGCAAAGGTTTTCTTTGCGCATATGGACACCGTTCGAAGCCTGATTGCCATCCAGTGGACTTACCTGGTTCTCACACTCTCAACGGCTTTGCTTGGGTTATTGTTCTACTACGTGCCGCTTCCTGAAGCAACTGACTCGGACATACGCAGCCGACAGCAACGGCTGCAAATGAACCCTCCGCAGAAATTATTTAGCAGAATTCCTGTCGCCTTCACCACGTTAGCTCTAGCAGTCCTTGCAGCGTTCTGTTCAGCCGGTTCCTTGGTATGTATCCGAAGATACATAGGTAGTCTCTTGTCAACGATTTCCACCAGTACTCAGACTTCGCCGAATCTCGCGGTATTGGATCTCAACTTAGTTTTAACTGCTATGTATACCATTGGCCATTTTATCCTTGCCTTCTTGTGCCTTCTCATCCCTCCGCGCCTCCTTCTGCTATTTGCTTTTGGTTGTGGAATCGCGTTCTCCGCACTGCTCCACAAGCCTGAATTCCACTCGGTCAATACAGCCCAATATGTGGTGCTTTTTTTCGGCCTCTTCTTAGGACCTATTCCTAACTTCTGTTTCGCTATCACGCTAGGTAGCATGGGCAGATGGACCAAACTCGCTGCGTGCCTAATTGAGATGGGCTGTGGCCTCGGAGCTTCTGCCAGCCCTTTTATCATGCTGGCTGTGCTTAAGGCGCCGAATTCTGTGCAATACTCGTTCGTAGTGGTTATTGTCTTATTTTCTACTGGGGCTCTTTTTCCACTGTACCTCAACCTAGTTCGTGCTTCAGGACCTAATGGTCCGCCCCCAGCCTGGCGAATTTTAGAAAATGTCTTCCAGAGGAACTAAACGTTGCCTCGTTTATGTTTAATGCGCGCCATTCTTCGTATCCCGTTCAAGCGTCATCAAGATATCTGCTTTGTTAGCATATGATTCACTGCTAAAGCACCGAAATTTTGCTGGCACAGACTGTTTTGCAGTTCGAAGCCCACCTCTCGAGCGAGCACAAAGCAGCTTTCTATACCTGCATATCCCAATCGCACAACTTCCCTCCTAGTCACAGTCGTGACATGCGGTTTGCAACCGAGATTGACCGTTACGCTTGCGGAAGATCAACTATTGGCTTATAGATCGGTATAGTGATACGGTGCAATATCTTGATATTGCTGGTGTTGTGTCGAAGATAGGGACATGATCATCACTTTTCTAGAGATTGCGGCCTTTGTTCATGGCAGTCTCATTAATGCTAAGGGATATATATTAAGTGGGAAGCTTCTTCCACGGATGGCGTTTGGTTGTGAAGGCCAACTTTGGCACGTGGGCGCCCCTAACTCCCCAGATTAAGACTATAGGGAACTTCCTAATTGAATTCATCTTGGGGCACATAGATTAGAGGATCTTTGAGTGGTCGCTTTGTCCCCGACATACTTTAAGTACAATCTCTGTGGCGCTAGTTTCCTCCTTTGAGACCAATTACGCCGCATTATCCTTCAAATAGAGGTAGCGTAGGGAGGTATGGATAGGATATTCACTATAATTCTGGAAATCTACGACGAGCTCTAGGTTCCGTTTAACAAACTCTTGTATATAGATAATGGATGCAGCAAACAAACTTATGGCCTCTTACAATTACATGGCATTGGCGGCGATATCACAATGTTGAGCAGTCATTGGTGCGAGACTAAAGTGGCAGCTGGGAATGATGAAAAAGGCTCGCTCTTGGCGGAAGGATCTGGCATAGCCAAAGGAATATTCTTCAATCGACATTAGAGTGGCGTCCGAATCTGTGAGAGTCCTGTGTAGAGCTGCTCCTTCTTGCTCGAGGGTTGGGAGCATGTGAGCTCGGAGGCTTTATCGCCTCTGGCAGAAATAGGACCTAGTAGGCAAGGGAATCAATTGAAGGCCATGTGAGGGTATCACAGCGATAAGAGTACAGACTTGTAGGAGCGTTACAGGTGATGATATTTCCTACAAATTACGGCTTAATATGTGTGCGTGAGGCACTCTGGCTCCTTGGCCTGCCTACACAAGCCGATTCCTGACAGCCTCCCTAAAAATAGCCAACAGATGTCTCTCTGTTGAACGCTTGCTTATGAGTATTACACTAGAACAATTTATCCCGCATATCGAAACGCGTCATTGCGGTTCTCAGTGCGGAGATTATCCCCTAGCACGAAATAATGACGGAAGATGGCAAAGCGAGCTTCGATTTCGCCAATGGCGACAACGGAAATCCTTAAAACCTGTGATCAGTCTTAGGTAACATGGATGGCAACTACGGGCGTATAGTCTGTCTTTTCAATAACCACAAGCGCACTGAAAGTCTTGCTAAAAGCCAGCCTAGAGCCCAGCTGGCTTTACCTCGAAGAGTCGCGATGGATCGATAGTAGAGAACGGCTCAAGGTCTCCCCGATTGATGGCATGTTTTGCAACGGCAGCTTTAGACACTTTATAGTTGGCCTTGGCGTAGTAGGTACGGATATCTAGGCCCTGTTCGTGAGCTTTAGTCATAGAGAGAAGTGCAGAGACTTGTTCTGCTTATCAGAGCATTTCGATTCCTTCGTGAATCCAAGCAGGGTGCGGAGGTATCGTGTCCATATCGCACACGCAGAGAGTGCTATCTCAGCCATCTTGTAACCACACCAGGCGCATGTTGATGCTGATGCAAAGGTGAAGTTGTGGTCATGAAGTTAATACTATGAAAGTATGCAGATAAAGTCGCCGCAGTGGCGGGGGCTCGTGAATACTGGTCCCATAGTACTGGATTCACGTTCAGCAGTTAACTGCTTCGTTCCAAATCCTCAGCCTTCAGCATTGTCTGGTCGAAATCTGGGAACTCGAAGTGAGGCGCTTGTGGACCCGAGCAAACAAAACCCCCAATAACGCAATAATTCAAATGATTATTATAATACTTATTTTCTATGGGCTAAGCGTTTGGGCTGCTTGGTTGTTATTCCAATTACCACTTGCCTCTTGAAGCTTCATTTTTTCTCTCTTTACCCGCCAGTCAGTAAACCCAATGACGGAAGTCTCTAACTAGCAGCGCTAGCCATTTATCGTATCTGGGACTGGATAATTAAATTAACCCAACCTATGAGACTTGCGCTGTATCGAGCAATTCTTAGCTCTTCGCTGTGTATCTCAGTCCATGCCCAATGGAGGATGCCAAGGTCACGTGAGTAAACGACGCTTTTTTGGATGGACATCTGATGCGCAAAGAACTTGTACTCGGGAGGCGACATGTTTGTATGGAGTAATTCTATGGGCAACAGTTTATACGAAGGAACATATCATTTCAATGATCAACCAACATTAAACAGCTCTGAAGTCATACGCTTATCCGAAGCTCTTTAGCATTTTTATTGGCGTTAATACCTCTGATAAGTTCTAATACGCTATAGTGTATCTCATGAGGAACGCGAGGCTCTCTGCAAACCTCGTAACGCAATGCTTTAACCTTTTTTTGCATGATTGAGAGAGTAAACTAGAAAATCTTCACAAATTGGTCGTTTACTGTGCCAAGAAATTTATGCCACGCCATAACAATGGGGCGGGAAAGTCCCGGACCACCCCACGGATTGCGTGACTATATACGCACAGACAAAATCATGCGCTGAAGATATATAAAGTGCTACTTTGGGTCTCTAGATAAGCTTTTTCCGGAAACTGATGGGAAAAACCGTTAACCCTTATTCCTTAAAATGGCTGTTTTTCATCAGCACATTGCTGTTAGCTAGTTTAGTGTCTGATTGCTCAACCACATAACAGCTTAAATTGTAACAGCACCCAATTCTAGCAATAAAGCATTTGCTACCGATTTTGACCAATGTTAGCGACAGTCTTTAACAACTGGAGGGCAGCTCTACAACCACTGTAAGGCTGCAGAGCAGGATTACATGGGTTACTGCGTCACACAGATAATTGTCCCAGCATCAATTACTACGGTACAGGAGGAGGATTTGGGTATATGGTCGCAGACCTCGACTAGTTAACACAAGAAGATAACTCAAATGAACCTTACTTTTAACTTCTGGATTATCTTCTCAAGCTTCTAGAGAGTGAGTTTCCACGTACGCTTACCACCTCTGATGGAGAAGGTGAACAAACAGCACCACAGGGTTACCTAAGGAATAGTCTGACATGTTTGATCAGATCGGCCTTCGAGCGGTATCGGTGGTCTCCAGTAGTATGACACCGGACCTTGCTGACAGTTCCCCGGCCGTATCCACTTTTTTCCTGTTTTGGCCTTTATCAAGTCAAGGTAGAGGATATCTCTGGCCCTTCCTTTCCGTGGTAAGGCTAATCCAACGCCCACGACCCCTATAATTAATGTCACTGTTATGGAAAGACGCCATTCAAAACACCTAGGAGCACAAGTTACTAACTACACCAGCCCGGCTCTGCCCGCATCTTATTGATTCCATTTGAAATGGCCTATGCAAACTATCGTTGCTAGAGAGGAATGCGCGGCTCCGCAATCTCTTCCCAAATAATAATCTATCTATTCTAAGCTACGCAATCCCCAAGCCAAGAGCCCAATAGTTACTCGAGTTGAAATTCCAGTTCACGTAATCGAAATCATGACGTAAGGGCGAGCTTTTGTCCCAAAATGGGGATTAGATGAGGGCTTCCACACTAATGGCCCAGAAATGAAGTAGTGTACGCAATCCTGACCTCCTCAAACATTTCGAGTAGAACCTTCCTCTGGAGTCGGCGTACTAGCATCCAACTGGGGCAACTCTATCCCACTTCCGGTTCCACCACCCGTAACATGGCTGTTCTGACTAGTATTCAACGCATTTGAGCTAGCCACCTGGACAAGTCCACCAAGCTCGCTGTGGTAAATAATATCCGCATCAAGAATTAACTGAAATGCTGGGTTTTCTTTACCGCGGATCTTGCGAAAGCCGACGATGATGGCTTCCATGAAGATGAGGATGAGTAGGGTGCCAAATCCGGACCAGCAAACAGCGACGACAACATCACTGACTTGGATGCCGAGCTGTTCGATTTTGTGGTTGATAATTATAGAGTAGCCATCTAACATCGCAACATCGGCTCTGTAATCTTGTCAGCAAATATTTAAGCAACAGGAATAAGAAAGGCAACACATACCTCGCGAACCCAGCAGTTAGCAGCATCCCCACGAAGCCTGCAGTCCCATGAATAACCAAAATATCATTTGTATCAAAATACAAGGAGCTCAAATTCTGGATCACTGCACAGCATAGACTGCCCGTTATACCGAAAATCGGGGCTGACCAGTACGGCACCTGGACCATCTTCCATTAGCTTCAACTTTCCCTTGCCGCTTTGCACTCCCTAACCAAAAGGCACGAAAAGGAAAAGGGACAATCTTACATAACCAGCAGCAGGAGTAATAGCCACCAGTCCCGCCACCGTACCATTACAAAATCCAATGATAGAAAATTTACCGGAGTCGGCTTTCCGTCCCTTAGCAAAGACGTACTCTATGAAAGTCCCCATAGCCCCACCAGCGCAGGCAGCTAGGTGAGTCGAGATGCAGGCAGACACAGCGCGCAGATTTATGCCGAGTGCTGAACCGCCATTAAATCCAAACCAACCGATCCAGAGGAGGGCAGTGCCAAGAATCACATTGGTGACATTATGCGGGTTGCTCTTTCTATTGAGTTCATCTTTATCCGCTTGTTGAAGAAGCGGTAAACGAAATATTTGGCGGCGCCATTTGACGAAGATGGAGTAGACCGCTGCGGTTACAGCAGATACAATGTGCACTACAGTTCCACCAGAAAAATCAAATACTCCACTAGTCTCTCCTTTCCAGTAGTTCGCCCAGCCGTGAGGGTTCCATGTTGAACGGGCGATGGGATCGTAGACGAAGGTTGACCAGATGAAAATGAAGACGAGGAAGTGGAGTGGGCGACCTTTACGGATGACGGCTCCGCTGACTATAGCTCCTCTATAGGGATAGTTAGCAACTGTAATAGCGATTGAGGAGAACGGGGAACATGCGTGAAGCAGGCGAACATGCCTTGGAAGAGAGCATAAACGAGTTGAGGGATCTTGGTCCCAGGCTTATTACCCCATGGAATTGTAAGATCGTTATGTAATGCAAAGCTTTCTGGTCCTCCCCAGCCTCTTTTGGATCCTGTGAAGGTAATTGTGTAGCCCCAGAGAAACCACTAGATTAAAGTCTATTATAAAGGACTCATGGCCTGTATAATCGGGCTTCGTGCCTGGAGACCGATAACAGACGTTGTCATCATGGAAAGCCACATCATCGAGAGGGAGGAGCATTCCTCAGATATCCCTGAATAGAACAGACCAAGTCCAGGTACCATGAGGAGGACCAGTGCACTGGAAATCACCACCCAGGCAATATCCGCACCCTATGAAACGTTTGAACTGGTGCAATCATCATGGAAATGCTTCAACGCTGTACTTACCGAGTAGAATTCATTTGGATTTCTGCCAAAGAAATCTGCAGCCGAAATATTTAAGCTTGTATGATTGAAAGCCGTAGTCAAGTCGAATTGAAAATCTAGCGACATGTTATATGGTAAGCCTGAAGATGATAATAGAGATGCAAAGAAAGTGGAGCGCGGATTATAATATAGGAAGCAGAGCGCAGTCGCAGCTGAATGCTGAAGGGCGAACGCGTAGTCCAGACGCCTTGTCGCTATTAACGACCATTTTCCGTGCAATATTTGATAGCCATCCTGTCACTCTTCGTTGGCTTGAATCATGTGTATCACTTTAATCCAATCATTTCCTCTCAGGATGAGGCTTACTCAAGCCTTCCAAGCTGAAATACGGTAGGTACCGAGTGGACTATCGTTGCCGCCCGTGTCCAAGCTTTCGTGGCTTGAAAACACACAATTCACGCGAATCAGCTAAGTGTGATTCTTTGTGCAGAAGATAAATGCGGAAAGAACCTGTCAAATTGGGATGTAGAGCCTCACGCTACACAACAATAGTAGAACAACTGCCGCCTACCAATAAAGCACCACGGCACTATCTAGGCGAACTGAGGGCTATGCTAGGGATGCCGATCTTTCGATATATCCGATGCAGGTAAGGCTCGATATGTTCTCGTATATCCCCTGGATATTATTAACTATTCGTCATAGCTGTTGTGTTCATCGTCCTTGGTTTTATCATAAGCAACTGGTGGGGGTTCACTGCTTCTCCTTTTCGGTTAGTGATCCTGAACAATGTTAAACGGCTACGGCATATCAAGGAACACCCCTGGGTACGAGATTCGCATTTCCCAGGAAGATGTTGACAATGCGTTGTGGTATGTTGAAAGCCCAGAGCTTTTAGGTCTCCATTCTCGAACACTTGTATTTCCCTCTAGGTCCGCGGCAGATGCTTTCAAGCTCGTTCTAAGCGAGATTACGGAACGTCGCATGAGCCCCCTTTCAACATCTGGGACTAAGAACTCGGATTGCGCATTTTCACAACTTCTAGATCTGGCTATCGCTTGTTGGCAATATGGTTGCTTTATCCGCAGTGAGTTTAAAGAATTCGCCAACAATGATCGGAGTTGTTATGACGAACAAGCAATCTTTCTCAACCCAAAAACGCAACAGCGATCTGTTGACTGGATGTTCATTGCGCTGGTCTTTGACTTCCCGAATATCTTCGAAAAGAAGTCAGTAGATGTCATTATGGAGTACGACCCCAAAATAAATATAATAGACGAAAAAAGCTACCATAATTTACCAGGCAATTTTCGAGGTGAGTTACACGATGCCAGAAACATGACCTGACCATAGACTAACCAAAAGCTAGAACTTGTTATTAAAATTCGCGAGGAAATAGTGTTAGAAACGTATAATCACATCAGAGATGCTTGGGTCTCGCTCGCCCCTCAGATTGCTCTTATCTCCGAGTTGACGCGAATACGGGCGCATTTCAATGAACCCCATCTTGAGTTGGACCTTACAACGCCCAAACCAAGACGCCTATGCGATATTAACCCCGACAGGCTTCTTACAGAATTTGCGAAGGTGTTGGAAGAACCGGAGGACGGGCAGCCCGGTCCACAGGAGCCTGCCCGACGATCCTCAATCATAGGGCCCGGCTCCAGAGGAGGCGCGGCTTCCGTGGCAATTTTTCAGGGAATTCGGAGTGCATATGCGAGCGTAAAACGGCATGGCTTCGCTAACCCTACGAATAAACCTCCTGTCGAGGATCCTGCATTAAGCCAGAGGAGAACAAATCTTGTGTTCAAGATGAATAATTGGCGTAGTAAAAACATTATGGTGGGGATCCCTCTAGGCCCGGGCTCCAAATTTTCAGAGCTTCGAATGAAACATATTCGGAGTCAGAATGATCCGTTGCCTGTATTGGAGCTTGGAGTCAATGGAATATATTTGTGACGAAACCATCCAGGTTGAAACCACCTTAAATCACCACCCTGCCACAACGCAGCTATTGCAACAAACGATCGTGACACGAGTGGCGAAGACTGCCGCCGGTGGGAGCCTTAAATGCATCTACGTCGGGGCGTGTTGGGAGACCAGGGAGGGGCCGTTATTTGGTATGCAAGCTGTTGGCCAAGGGAAGGCCTCCAGGAGAGGCCTCCAGGAGATAAATGAAGAGGGAGGCTTGCCAAGGTGGTCGTATTCCCGATACCTAGAATTCAAAACCAAAGGATATTTATCTATTCCTTCAAAACAATTAGATTAGAGGACACAGAATTATCAGTAAATTAACATAGTCAATAGTTATCTTGATAGTAGACTTAATCATTCTGAATACCCGCTCAGGGGATGAAACATCTCTGGGGTGATGCCGTATTAAGCCTTGGTGTTACGTTACGTTTGGCACTGTTTACTATCTTCATGACGCTACTTTGGTGTGCAATGTAAAGTGGAGTCGTAAATTCGCTAACCCGAGCAGCGACATTTGTTCTTTTTTTTTTCGAAACGAAGTTGGAGAATGTCCCGAGAATAGCGCTGCGCAGCAATATGTAGCGCCGTCTGCCCCTTCATGGTCGAGATATGGTAGGTTGAGCACCCTCTTGGATAGCTAGGATGCGAACTGTAGAAACCAAAATTTTAATCTTAAGTACGAAAATAATCAGCAAGATACTCTTGTAAATAGGATGTAGTTTACCTCGTGGCCATTGAAATTCTTCTCTGCCAGAGAGTCAAGGCCTGCGCGACTATAAACTGGAGCGGGATTACGTGTTGCGGCTGTTCTCGAAAAGTATTCCCACCCCTCTTCGCTGCTCTTGGTCCAAATTATTACATTTGATGTTGAAATGTATATCATGTTTGCAATGGCATCACTAATCGTGAATACCGCTAAGTCGAAAATGTAAGAAGGGTTCATGATGAGGCTATAATGCTACCTTTACTCTGCATCTCATGCCTCCGAGTGCCCCAGCTCCCCAGTCCGCGTCTTCGCCAATCATTTGTTCTGCAGTTGGTAACCCCCAAATAGCGTGTGAGCTCTCGTCGTCACAGTTTTTTAAAAAATAAAAAAATAAAAAAAAAGGAAAAAAGATGGACGACTCCACTCCGTCATGTCTTATCCTCCTTGCTTAAAATCTATCGTACCATGTTGCTCCTGTTCTGATGTCGAATGCTGCCATGTGGTTAGCATGGGGAAAATTGTTTTTCCGGTTGCACCAGTCCTGAGCTAGCTGAGGCAACCTCGACGAGTCTTGCAACATGAACAGGAGTTTTTATTTATTACAGTCGCATATTAGTTCAAATAATATTTAACTCTTTCTTATATCCCTCTTTAATGCGCAATAGCTGTGCGTCGTTCAAAAGTTAACAGTTATGACTCCTTCAATCTTGCAGAATTTGCTGGCCTTGGGAAGCAAATAGCGAAAAGATTACAGTTAAGGACATAGAGGATGCTGCAGACAAGGGTATGGCTGGACATGGAAATCTCAGGTTCTGCGCAAAACAAACTGCTAGCAACGGAGTATGGTAATTCTGGGTAGACGCTTGTATTATCATATCCGACTTCGTTTTGCTAGCGGTGGGTTCAGTCAAAGCTGTCTGCTATCAGGTCAGGGGCCTGTGCGTTATAGTCATTAATGCGACTGCACAGAGTACTATTACGAGTCGGGATAATCTTAGTAACGAAAACTACAGCGTCGGGGTACTTAGCCACGATTTGATATATCAATGCCCAATGGTGACTGGGAGCACTATTCTAGGGGTTCTCTAGAAGGTTGTGGCTCATATCATTAGTTCCTGCATACATGAGAACAATATTAGGCCAATCTGGAAGCGAGTACTCCTGAGCGCTGGTTTGTTTAATAGTGAAACCGCTGCGTCAAGATACTAGTCATAGGTGCAAAAGTTGAACCTTGTCGTAGCTGTGATGTACCTCAGCAGCCGTAGTTGACAAAACGCCGTTACTGACCCCTATCTAAGGTTTTATTTAAGTGAGTCTCTAATTCTGCCCCTGCAAACCACTGGCGAGCACATGCAGCTACTACACAGAGGGCTTCCTTTCGAAATTGCAGCCAGATTATCTCTGTCTCTGTTGTGAAATGCCAGGCGTGCAACAGGACGACATTGAGATCAAATTCCCTGATCCCAAGACCATGACCATTCGGGGCTACTCTGGGCGCTTCACATGCCTCTGGTATTACATCCATAGGCCCTACCGAAAGAGACACGGCTAGATCGCTGTTACTGAGAATAATAAGGCATCCAGCCTGCACCGGAGATGAACGTGGCACAAAAAAAAGAGAAATACTAGCTTCCTAGTGCGCTACTAGAGAGTTCAGCCGGTCCTTCAAATCCTATGACCGCTTTGATCAGGACTGTGTCCAGGCTTTAATAAAGAGCAGCCTCCTCACCACCGCCGTACCAAAAGCTAAAAAGCGCGAGAGCTGCAAATCGCCATCTCCTAATGCGAAACTACTTATAAATATATCAGGATGAAAGCTAGCTTTAGATAGAAATATGGATGCTAAATTGCCTCTTTGTGCGCGAAGCTTGCTTTGCGATTCTGATGGTGCCAGACCTAGGTTGGAAGTGCTTGCTATTTTTTTATTCGGCTTTTTGTACGATTGTCCAGAGAATGCATCTGTGAGCTTGTGGGAGGGTTGAATTGCTATTTGAACAGCAAATATTGCTTGTAATAACTGATTCGCTAATTGCACAGACACCACTTCTCTCATCCCAGCCCCGCCCATCCAAGGAAATCGGAAATAAGTTCCTTAATTCTACCTCACTCTCGTATATTTGGTGTACAAGGACTTACTTTGTATTCTTCCGTATAGACACCATGATTTTCCTGAACTTTGTTGGGCTGCATCGCATGATTCTCTGTAGGCAAGAGTGGCCCATGGGAGATTGCTGTTATCATAAGAGAATGCGTAGCGCTCGTGTGCAAACTGAAGTTGTAGGTGTTGTAATTGCCCATGCGGCTGGTTCAAGTCGGACTTGAATGATGCGGCCATTATTTCCTATTCTAGTACTGTATACCCCTCGTCACATGGAAACTTGACACAGGACACTTTTTCACATGGACCGACCAACCGATATGGGCAAACTTTTATCAAGGCTGCTCTAGATATTCTCACATTTCGAAACCTATAACAAAGTTATACTTTTCCAAATCTCATGCCGCATTGTCCAGCCTTACTGTATATCACATGACATCGGAAAACATTCCGGAACGGGACCACAATTTCAACTACATCCGTCGCGAACCGTCACCTCAAAGTGCGCCAGCTAAGATGCTGGGCGAAAGTTGAACATGTCACACGTGTCGCCAAATCGACTTTTTCGTATTATCATGCGTGGGGGCGCTGTTGGGCTCAAAGTTTAGTGGAGGCATCGCCTTTGCCCCAAACCCGCCTAGGCTGCTGCCTTGAACAGCCTCACCATGCACATTGCAGCAGCCGTCCATTGGTCTGTGCATCAAGACCGAACGATGTTTTCGGTATCCACATAAGGCGGATCTTCTTGTGTACGTGCACCAAGGACTGCATCGAGGTGGGGTAGGAAAAGCTCGTCTACTTCTTACCAGGTACGGGTTTCTCAAAGCCTCATGCATGTGTGCTTTCTGATCATATTCGTGGGTAGTAAGACACTTATTATTCTTCAGACATAGGTCTGTAAATCTTAGTGTTGTTTTAATATCAAAGAAGAGAAAGACGATATCAGAGGTTCTGTTCAAGATGTTTACACTTGGGCGAGCAGGTCCGCTTGGCGAGCCTGACATGTCATTACTGTATGTACTACTGGTAGCAGTCTCCTAGAATTCTATATATTTCACCTCTAGACCAATGAAACTTCAACAAGAAATAAAGATGGCAAAGACTGACTCCAAAACCTGCAGAGCCGAGCTCTTCGAAGAAATCGAACGACATCCGCCGGGAATCGAGGCTCGCAAACTGCTCATCAACCACTATACATCGATAAACCGATTCGAAGATGCGCATGAAGCAGCGGCAGAAGCACGAAAGCTCGCACCTCAAGATCCCGAGATCAATAATCTCTTCGCTAGCACGAAAAGTATCCAAAACGCCCAGCCCGCAGCTCAGGGCAAGTCCTATAACTTGAAATCCGCTTTACGGCACTCAGTTTCCGCAGCCAACACGCCGTGGAATACGGTCGACTGGGCTACCAAAGCTACAAGCGGCCCACCGGGGACGCACTCACCATATCCATTAGGCGGGTCGTCATCACCCACAGCCGCCGTTGAGAGCTCTCCATCTGCGTTTCAAGATGGTGTATCTGGGGTAGATCATGCAGAGCAACAAGAGCTGGTTCGAGGCTACGAAGTGCTATTAAAACGAGCCAAGAACCTTTTGCACGAGACGACGATGCTACGAGACCTCACGAAAGACAGAAAGAATGATGACGCGCCACCACCAGGGATATTGACAGTGATAGGATCGTTTTTCGCAGGCAAGAGGAGGCCCCAGAACGTCAGCGAGCGGTTTGAAAAACACATCCCGGATTTGGTGGCGCTTGCGGACGGACGAGTGGGCTCGGTGGTGAGGGTACGCAAGCCCGGTGGTGTAAAGATGGTTGCGAAAGCGATGCAGGCTAAGACTGCTGACCCGGTGGATGTTGCGTTTCAAGATCTTGAGGATACGGCTCGCTGGCTGGGATCACCTTCAAACAACGGCGAGAAACTCGATAACGACTCGATCCGAGACACGTTGCTCAAACGCGTACAAGCGCTTGACGCTGTTCTATCGGAGAAATTCAAGGTTCACGCTTCTACAGCTTTCATGCATGTCGAGCATGAGGTTCTACGCAAGAAATACATTGGAGGTGATACCACCATGCTAGGAGATCCCGTCTCTGAGATTCCCCGCTCGAACTTTTATGTCACAGAAGATGGATATCCATGGGATATGGATGAGCTGGCTCAAGCGATCACAGCTAACGGAGGGGTGATGCGGAATCCGCTCTCGAGACAAATGTTCACCACGAACGACATCCGCGCCATCGTCTCTCACCCCTTAGGCAAGCACCTCGCAGCCATGGAAATCGAGCAGAAGAAGCTCAAGATGGGCGTGCGGCCCACGACCATCGACCAGCTGGACAAGCTGCAGAAGGTGCTCTTGGGGGATCAGAGCGCGGATTCGATCCCATCCCGACATGCGGTTGACGATTTCATGGCATTCCTAGCAACGCTACCCATGGGCGAGCAAACCTCGTTAGATAAGCTGAGGGTACCAGCAATAGACAGCCACACGGGACAGAAGTTCGATACCTCAATTGGGGAAGCCGTAAGTCCTTTTCAAATTCCTACTGTGGTGGGGGGCTTCAAATCATCGGGATTAAATCACTGACTGGTTCCCAGGTGCGCGATGCGCAAGGCAACCGGGTGTGCTTCCATAAAACCGGCGATCTAATTCGACAAGCGGTCGCTCACCTTCGCAAGAAGTAGTCTTAGCTGCCTAAGCCCCCAACCCTCCCAACCTTACACAAACAACGCAGACCGAAAGATGGCTATAAAATGAACCAACCGGAGGATAAAAAAACGAAAAAGAGACAAGGGTGGGAAAATGTGTATGTATGTGTTTTACCGTCCGGCTGCACCCAAAATCAGCCCCGGGTCCCCACAATTAGGCACACTTTTCGGGAAATCCCCCCCCCCCCCTTCTCCTCCTCAAATAGCCTTTTCTAAATTTCTAGTCTCTAAATTTAAACCCGCTTAAGTCAAATTCAGACCTAGAAACACTCCCCAAAAAACAAGCACAATGCATGAAGTACCCCATAAATTCCTTCTAGAAAACTTCTCTCCCCGCCTTTGTTCTCCCGCTTTCCCAATTCCTGCCCCACAGAGACGGTCACACGTGTATCCATTAGAAAGTCGACAAAACTACAAGCGGATGCAGGCTCACGCCAAGGAATTTTGTTTCTTATGCCGAAGCTCTGCACTTCTTGGATCGCCTGGATACGGGGGCACTAGGCATTGGATTCATCCCCGTAGACTCAGCTGCACGGTCCTGCAGCTCTGCATATCCGTCTAAGGAAAAGCAGGTGAAGGTGGCCGGTCTTGGGTACCGAACCTGTTACGGGCAAGCCACGTTCTCAGCCATTGAACTTTCTCAAACATCCAGCCTCGTTGACACGAAGCGGGATGGGTAGTCCTGAATCGATCTAAAATGCTAAAACATATACCTAAGCGAACCACCACTATATTCTTTCGTAGTATGTGTGGGCGACATGATGGGTCCCCACGTCTCAGTCCGCGGGAGCCTCACGCTGGTTTAATATGTCGTACTCTGTTTGAGTTATCACAGGACTTACCTAGTTTAGCCCACTCACACAGCCCGGATAGCCTTGCCTTCTCTGATAACGGGTTAAATCTCAAGGTACTTTGCCCATCAGGCTTGAGCTTCGGCGCAAGACCATTTCTATAATATCTCATCCACTTGTAAATCTTTTAATATATCTTCGCGGATCTTACTAGGCTGTCTAGCGAGCGAGGGGTTTCTCGGGCTAGGATTTCCGGAGGGCTTCGAGAGCTGGGTTGAGAAGGGATATTGTGGAGCTTCTGATACTTAGACTATAGTTTGGGAAAGGCAAAAAAGCAGTTACAGATTTGATAAGGGGGGCCTTATCTGTCCGTTTATCTCGCTTTATACACTCTATCTTTACAAGAAGATCACCAGGCTGAGAAAAAGGGTCCCCCCCGACGATGGAAGGCATAGTCCTCAGCCAGCTGCGCGGCAGCCAAAGCAGCGTCAACCTACGAACGCAAAGAGAGCGGTTTATGAAGATAAACGTCTTCAAGAACCGGCACCGGTCCTCGTGGCAACGCTCCGTGAGGTCAGCGGCCAACGACAGCACGCCGTTCATATGGGACGATGTGGCCGGGCTGCATGCGAACGAGAACTTTCCCTGGAACCACCTCCAGCACTACACCAACGACTATCTCGGCAAGAAGAAGCGGCTCGGGAAAGACGAGGTCGATGGCAGACTCGTGGAATACGTGCAGCTTTCGGCGGAGAATGATCGCGCAGATATGGCTATCGCGGCCTGCGGGCATAAGCTGTCTCGGGCCAGCCTGAGGAGGTTGTTGACGGGCGACTTATTCATGACGCCGCCGGGGAACGTAATCAATATGTCGCCGTTCCTGATAGCTATCGTCACCGCTAATCGGGTCAACCCGGATGCGATTGATAATCTTGAGGCCGAGAAGGCGAAGGCGATGTATGCTGCTGTCATGATGCCTCATGGGTTAGAGGGCGACTGGGGCAGGTATGTGCATGAGCTGATGAAAATATTGATCGACGGCCTGCCGATGCACCTGTTAGTTTATCCGTATGTTATGGCGAGGATAAGGCAAGCTTGTACCTCGCTTGCGTTATACCTGCAGCAGTTAAAAGACGACGGTCAATTTCTGAGGGCGTATAGCTCGTCGCAGTAAGTGCTTTCCCTAGAGAAATCGGGAGGAGTCTTTACCATTTTCCATCACAAAAGCGAGTTCAAAGCTGCTAATCTGGAAGCCATAGATGGCTATCCAAACTCCTAGAACCGTCCGCTGGACTAGGGCCTCCGAACGCTCCAGGGCCGACAGATATACTAGATAGCTGCTTCCCCACATGGAGAGGCTGGGCGGCATGGCGGCCAAACGACCAGCGACTAAAAAAATGGAGTGCGGGTTTTCCTAGTATGTGTAGCCAGGCTAATATAGGCTCTCAAAAGAGTTAAATGCTGACTCAATACCATAGACATAGAGCGCGCAATGTTAAAAGATTTTCTCGCCCTCGAAGGGCCAGACACCAACGGCTCGGAGATGAGCCTTAAAGATGGTATAGTATCTCGAGGGCTAGATCTCTGCGTCCCAGAGCCCATCTGTGTGGGGCCCCTTGGCTTCGAGGCCGAGCTTGCCATGGACGCCGGGCCTTCGATCGAACGCCTTCTGCGCCTCATCGACTCCCTCACGACCGCTCTTTCCGACGAAGTCACACTCTTCCGTCACTTATGCGTAGGAAAGACCATCACGCTCCAGAATTTGGACTTGCTTGAGATTATCAGAGCTACGGACCACCCTGCAATCGCGGCTCATCTGCTGAATATATACGGATATGGGAATCTTGGCGCGGCGGCCCAGATGAAGGCTCTGATGCAGCTGCTTCCTCACCTAGACGGTGTGCAGAGCAGAGATTTGCGCGAGCATCTCACCCCTACTTTTTTGCAGATGGCATCTGACACGATGGATGACATGCAAGGAGCGCTTCGACGACAGCTGGCGAGTGGAAGCGTTGAAGACGACGCAGACCTTAAGCTCCACACGTTTGGGCGGGAGCTTTTCAAATCATGGCTTCTGCCTCTGCTAGACCCGGATATTCAGAAGCTAGCAACCACGTGGCCTAGCAACGAGGATATGACTGCGCTGCACAGTTTATGGGCTTTCGTGTACGGTGATAACACGCACCTCAAGGTTAAGATGAACAATTACTACTTGGACCGATTCAGCAAGCCCGACTCTGCGACTATGATTACGAAGCAACACATCGAAGCTCTGCTTGAAATATGGAAGGTGGACGACTCATCAAACCCTGATCTACGATTCGTAGCTATGGATATAGCGGAGGCGCCAGTGTTCGGTATGGAGGTAAGTCAGAACTCCTACGAGCATATTTCTCTGCGTTGCATGTTGTATCTACCCTTTTACCTTGATGGCGCATGAAAAACACCCTGAAACGAGAAAACTGACACAAGGTTTCCGGTGTACCAGGTTCGATATTACAACATGAGGAACCTGGTGGCCATGGGAGCCTCTTTCTGTACGGAAGCGCGAAAAATCCTCGAGAAATGGGTAGGCGGGAAGGAGCTAGATTCCGCCTGTGTGGAGCTCGTACGCCTGCTCTCCGGCATCACCAATGCGGAGCATGCGCAATACTGGCACGTGCGGCTGCACAAAATGATCGCGCGGCGCGAGGTCCGCATCTTGGACTACACGCTCAACAACCTCGATGCCATGAGCTGGATCGGGCTGGTCAACACTTTGAACAAGACATCCGAAGTTCTGGATTCGCTAGGCGAAAACCAATACCGCGGGCCGCTCTTGTTGCCCTCCCTCCAGGGTTGGGTGAAAGGGCTTGGGAAATACGCCGCTGTGATCGCGAGGTTGGATAATGACATCCCGAAGACGGGAAATACGAGCGCAATGAGGTGTCTCTTGCTAGGTGGCGTAGGAGCGCTGGGTAAGGTTCTGTTGAGCATTCTTGATCTTGCGGATAAGTTTTACGTAACCCACAGGGCGAACGGGCCTGCCATGCTTGCGGTGATATTGCTCCTAAGGAAGGATGGGGGTAATGCTTCGGATATTGCCATGATCTTGAGCTGGTTGACCAAGACGACTAAACAAACGACTTTTGATGCTTGCATAAGGTTGATCAAGTTGAAACAAGGAACGGGGACGAATCTCGTTGCCGAGGCGATGTTGGCGACCTGGCTGCAAGCACCGAGTCGAGGTGGTCTAGGTGACGACGGGTTAATGAAAGCGCTTGCAAGTGGACTCGGGATCCATATTACAAATTCTAATAAACCAGCGCTGGAGAGCCTGGAGGCAGCAGCTGATTACTTAGATCAGCAATTCAAGGAGCTTTTTATCGAGGTAAGTCCGAGAACTCCGTACTTTCATCTGCTCTACCGTTTGTCAAGAAACGTATTAGATCCCAGCTGATCAGTGTCTCATGAATATTCGCACAAATCTTAGCCACATAACTCCGCACGAAAAGTTACAAACTGACCATTCATACAGGCACAACGTCTCGAGTCCCTCCGCTCAAGATGCAAGAAAGCCGACCCAGTCGGCGTATCAGCTCTGCTCGCAAAGCTGAACATTGAAGATCCCTCTCCGATCGACGACTTCCTAAGCAGGCTACCGGCAACGCTTCTCGGATCGGTAGAAATGGTCAATGACTCCGAGGTCGAGATGCACTTTCCTATGAAGCTAACACCACTCCAGCAAATCGCGCTTGGGGTTGGAAACGCGAAGGGTTTAGTAGTGCATCTCCACCTGGAGGACTGGGTAAGCGCGCCGGGTTTCTGCATGCACCTCGATAACGAGAAAGCAACCGCGGCGAGCAAACTAGGGCACCAGCCTTGGATGGGCGACCGCGCGCCGGGAGGCCAAATTATTACCACCAAGATCCCCGACCGAACACCCTGCTTCGGCAGAGCGAACAGACTGACGTATCAGCTGACTCGGGTGCTTACCAGGCATCTGATCAATGGGTTCTCGTCTCTCGAAGAGGTCCACAAAGTCATCACGGCCGCGCTAAGTGACCTCAATAGCTCCTGCTTGATCTGTGGAACGCCCAAGAACACCAGGCTCCAGCGCTCAGCACCGTGCAATCCCAGCTGTAGCACCCTGTTCCTGAATGCCAGCCTGGAGGTGCGGCTAGCAGAGATCCGACATGACCCAGCCGCGCTGGATTGTCTATTGACGATGGTGCATTACGCAGCCGCATCCCAAAAAAAAGAGCTCCTTCCTGAGTGTCCCTTTCCCAGCACCTTAGAGGTGGCACGAGCCTTCAGCAGAATCCCACGGATATCCAGCCTCTCAAATGTCGACGATCTCACCACCAGCATCAAGAAGCTCGCGCACCCCGCCGAACAGCTCCTCTCGTGGGCATGCCTCAGCTACGGCGGGTTCCTCGTCTCCGCCACGGGGAAGATGAGGATCCCAGGTATGCCGGCCAACACGCATCAATTCCTCCTCGCGTCCGCGCGTCCCGACCTCGAAGCCGCCTTCCAGAGAAGGTTCGGCTCTGGGCCGACCCGCGTGCTCTGGCACGGAACGTACATGGAGCGGCTCTTTGCCATCCTGTCCGAAGGCTTGAAGATCTGTTCTCACACCACCCTCCAGCTGCATGGCGCCGCGTCCGGCGCGGGGATTTACACCGCGACCGAGCCTGGGACGAGCTGGGGTTATAGCGCGGCGCCGGCTGCGAACTGGAGCGGGAGCACGATTAAAGGGGTGAGGGTGCTGTTGGGTTTGGAGGCGGCCGGGGCGCCGGCGAATATAGCGAGCACGGTGCACGTTGTCACTGATGCGCAGAGCTTGATGGTAAGGTATGTGTTTTTGGTGCCGAGCAGTGCGGTAATACCAGCTGCTGCAAATGTGGCTCCGGCGATGTTGAGTGCGTATAGCTCGTTAAGGAGTGGTGTGTTGTGATGAGAAGATGTTGCTGCTTGTGATGTAATACGAGCGCCATCGTTTTTTTTTTTTAAAGAAAGAGACATTTGTAGAACGAGTGGGGAAGAAAATGGAGCGAGCATATGATACCTGCATTCTTCTTCTGCATTCAGCTTGTATTTAATGGACGTAATTGTATAGATAAATTTCTGAATCCTGACAATAATATATTCCAATTTCGAACTCATCGGAATTCGAAAGACAAAATCGCCAGAACAAAGGTACCTAGAAACACTATCTCCGGAATCGAATACTTGGTCTGAGCTATGACCTATTTGGTAGCCTATCCAAGATGGTCAAGGGGAGAGTATATGGAAAACCTTGGTATCCCAAGCCCCTAATATTGAACATTTGACATTGTGGCTAGCTTGAGCTATATAATAAAATCTGAAGGTCAACTCCATACTAATCCAAATATGCCCAAGAAAATAAAGGGACATCTGCCCAAAAAGACCCGAAAAGAGTGACATCCCAACTCCTCGGTACGTTTGTCCTATGCTCCCATATTCCTTCCCCAAAACACCTGGTATCTCAATGTATCCACATTTTTTTGTCTTTTTTTCACAACCTTTATGGACACCTTTATATGCTCCGATTCATGCTTGAATGTGAAATTGTGCTATACCTTTGTCGAATTTATAACAGCTCATCGCTTCCGCTCGCAACGCTCTTCTCAATCGCGTGTATGATGGCCCGTTCCTCGAAGACAGGTCCCTGGCCATCGCACTTCGCACACTGCTTCAAGAAATCGCTGACACTTCCCACGTCCACAAGACCCCGCTCAAATAATGGATGCTTAATAATATAATCCCACGCCGCACCTGCTGCATACAGTCGATCTCCGTTCTCGCTCGTGACAATTCTATGGCTTGGGGTCTTGTTCTCGTGCGCGTGCAGCACCTCACTGTAGAAATCGGTCGGTGAATATCGCAGCGGACCAGCATTCGGCAGTGGTTCGGAGCCTCCGCGCGAACCCCCAGAAGTCGCCTTCAATATTTCATTCTCGGTAGCGGCTTTTTGCAGCTGTAACTTTAGCCGCTCGTTCTCTTGCGCAACGCTGGCGGAGTTCTTTTCCATTGCTGCGAGCTTGGCTTCGAGGTCCTTGACGTGCCGTTCTTTGCGCTCGCGGAAAGCCCGTTGTCTATGGCAGATTAGCAATCTATGTGGCTTCGCGAAACTGAGGAGGCATACGCTGCTCTGTTCTGGGCCTTGCGTCGTGATTGTGCCGGCGTCATGTTGTCATCGTCATCACTGTTGCTCCCTCGGTTGATGCCATGATCATTCATATCTGGAGAAATTTCAAATCCATTATTCGCGGTGATGGCAGGTTTGTGCACTGGCGTCGGAGGTTTCTGGTGCGGCAAGCCATGGTGGTACTGGCCATAGTCCTGGTGGTGGTGGTCGTAGTTTGGGAACTGGTCAAAGGATGCAACATCCTGCTTTATGGTCAGGGGAGACTGATGGAGTTGATACTGAAAATGAGAATGAGAATAATGAAATGACTGGGCACGAACAGGAGGGGAGTTTCCGAAGTCGTCCGAGTTGGCGGATCCAGTATGTGTTGGTGTTTGTAGTCCTAGCTGATGGTATTGAGGATAGGCGGATTGAGGGGTCACATTGTAATGGCCGTACTGATAGTCCATTGTGGGCCGCTGAGGGGAGTGGAGGGGTGTCGGTTGGGGGTGGTGGTCGCAAGAGATGTAGAATGTTCTTCGAGAGGAGCGGTGGAGCAGCAAGTGGTCGGTGTTGGAGTGGATACCTTGCTGAGCAAGCTGCCCCAATTTATGAGGTTCGGGGCGGTGGTTGTGGTGGTGGTGGTGGTTGTTGTTGGGATAGCGGATGTTTATTATACTTGGGGTTTCAGAAGGGTGAAGACAACCGGTACAAGGGACATACAAGTGCGGGAGGTTCTTGGCTTAGCAAAGTCCTTTCCTTCTCCCCCCAGCAGCACAGCACACACCCCAGGACACCCCCCCAAAGACCCTGGGAAAGAGTGGGCGGTGGGCAGTGGATGGTGGGTGAGTGGTCAGTGGCAAGGTGGTGGGATCCGGAGGTCACTACAGTGTGTCGCATCCCTAGTAAACCATCATCGTTAATGCCGCTGCTACTGCTACTGTTACTACTACTACTACTACCACTACTACTTGGTTTAAGCTAGCATGCAAACTTGAAAAAGCATCATTATAATTGTATACTGTACTCTGACTGCGTATGCATGATTAAACCCAAGACAAGATGAATAGAAAATAGAATATACCTCCTCAATTCCATTTTGCGGAGACGGCGGTCATCCCGTCCTCACACCTCCTAATGCAGCCCTCCGGCACATTCCACTCACCAATGCTTGACCTGATGTCCACGCAGCTCCCAGATTCAATTGGGCAATCGAGCTGCTGCAGTGGGATGACTAAAAGCAGGAGCTTTTTCCAGCTCCTGCTGTCTCACATCTTATAGGTCCCGGTGCGAAAAGAGCCGCGAGTGAGTTGTGGCTGGGCAGGTCAGCAAAAGATTAACCGCTCGGTATATAGCCGACCATGTGTGATGATGATGACTCTGCGGGACAACGTTCATATTACCACTGTAATGCTTCTGGAAGCTTTCTAGAAGGAACTGCGTGCATGAAGGGTAGCAATGTCCACGATTCCCGTAAGAAGCTTGGGTGGTAAGCAGTGAAACACCCAAGGCCAGACACTTTTACACCCTTTCAAAAAGGAATCGCGTTTATGGGCTGACAATGCGCCTATTTTTAGCCCCGGGCGCTAAAAGAATAGACGCCGACACGCCAACGATTAATCTCACCTCAGGTTATAATTTTATATCCTTTTTTCCAGTCAGATTTGCTGCACCAAGATTGATTTTTTCTCGTAGACACCTTGGTGTCTATTTATGTCTTTGGTCTATTGATTCATGGCGGGAATGCTCACAATTTACTCTGCATTGTCAAGTATTTTGAGATCTTTGGCTTTTGCTCGGTTTTCTCCGTAATTTACTGTGGCTTGCGGAGCGGTGAGCACCCGACTCTTCAGCCCTAACAACCTCATGTTCTATTTCAAAGTGATAGGAAATTTGCACATTCACAAGGGACAACACACAAAATATGCATCTCAAGTTGACGCGTCCTTTCTTATGCCAAAGACGCCACTGGCACTTAAAAATCACTACGCGCTGTGAAGCCCGATAGCGGATCGATGGAGCCTTACTACACAATGCAAGACAAGACAAAAGAGCTATCTATGCAGAACACGTTTCCATTGAAGATTCATATGTGATGCATGCAAGCATCTCTTGGCTAACAGACGGGAGCACCCGAAGTAGCGTGATGTTCTATATGCATAATAGCTAAAGATGATAACAGCATCTTGAGAATACAATAAGAGTACCTACTATCTCCAAGAATCGACATGATATAAAGGTTTATCCATTGCAAAATGCTCAGCATATTGTAGGGCTTTCATTCGCAGTACCAATGATTCTTTCTCCGACAACATGTAAATCAAATATATACAAGTACAATCCAGCTTCATCAAAAATAGCTTTGCGAGCTTCTGTAGGTAATCAAAAAATCCTTTAGAGCTATTTACGTTATGGAAATTCTATATTCAGAAATGATCTTCCAGCGTTATCTCCCAGGTAACAAAAATGCAAAACGATAATTCCATACCAGGGAGTCGAACCCTGCGCTCCCGCGATCGTTGTACAATCTGATGAGTGGACTTGAAAGGCGGAAATGTTACCGATACACCAGTATGGATGAAATTCTTGCTCGTACCGCGCTTAATTTAGTCCTAGTTACAGTTTTTGCGCCGGAGGAAAAATCGCCCTTGTGATTGGCACAAGTGGGACAGACTCAACAAAGTTAGACAACAAGTTGTTGAAAGGATTGTAAGAAAATAACAACACAGTGAACAGAATCGATATCGTAGTTTCTGGTAATGCGATAAACAAAAACCAGTTCGGCATTATCGCAACAAAGTACAGAATGGACGAGCGTACAAACCCCTTCCTATCTCTGCGAAGTACCATTTCCGCTCCGAGTTTGCCAAGACTTTCCGCACTCCGCCTCGCCTAACCTTAATTGTTCCAGCCCACTGCGATTTGGATACGTCGCGACATCTAGCTCACAGCTCCAGTGAACCTCAACACCTGTCCAACGAACTCTGCCAATATGAGTTATCACAAAAAGGACGAAGATGCAGATACAGGCATCATAAAGGTCGACCGCACACAGGTCTTCCAAGAAGCACGACTGTTTAATTCCTCCCCTATACAACCTCGAAGATGTCGAGAACTCTTGACCAAGATTGCCTTCCTCCTCTACAAGGGCGAGAAGTTTCCAACAAGAGAGGCCACTGACTTGTTTTTTGGTATCTCAAAGCTGTTCCAGAATAAAGATGCGAGCTTACGACAGATGGTACACTTGGTTATCAAGGAGCTGGCGAACTCTGCTGAGGACATTATTATGGTTACGAGTACAATAATGAAGGACACTGGTGGCGGAACGGACGCTATATTCAGACCAAATGCGATTCGAGCTCTATGCCGCATTATCGATGCCTCCACTGTCCAGAGTATCGAACGTGTCATGAAGACGGCAATCGTTGATAAGAACCCCTCCGTTTCCTCAGCCGCCTTAGTCTCATCTTATCACCTCCTCCCAATCGCCCGTGATGTTGTTAAGAGATGGCAGAGTGAGACACAGGAGGCTGCGACTTCGACAAAATCTTCGGGCGGATTCTCATTAGGATTCTCCACCTCAAGCAGCCATGTGCCGGCGAACAATTCGACCATGACACAATACCATGCAATTGGACTACTCTATCAGATGAGAATGCATGACAGGATGGCATTGGTAAAGATGGTTCAGCAGTTCGGGGTAGCGGGGGCAATCAAGAGTCCTGCCGCGACAGTTATGCTCGTAAGGCTGGCAGCGCACCTCGCAGACGAAGAACCACAACTTCGAAAGCCCATGATGGTGCTCCTTGAGGGATGGCTACGGCACAAGAGCGAGATGGTCAATTTTGAGGCTGTTAAAGCAATCTGCGACATGCGAGATATCACAGACGCCGAAGCAAACCAAGCTGTTCTGTCACTTCAGCTGTTCCTCACATCTCCCCGAGCTGTCACCAAGTTCGCTGCCATCAGAATCCTCCACAACTTCGCCTCTTTCAAGCCGCAAGCCGTACACCCATGTAATCCTGAAATCGAACTCCTCATCTCCAATAGCAATCGCTCAATTGCTACTTTCGCCATTACTACATTACTCAAGACCGGAAACGAGGCCAGCGTGGATCGTTTGATGAAGCAGATTTCGGGTTTCATGGCTGACATCACGGATGAATTCAAGATCACAATTGTGGAGGCGATCAGAACACTATGTCTTAAGTTCCCCAACAAACAGGCTGGCATGCTGGCGTTCCTCAGTGGCATACTACGTGATGAAGGGGGATATGAATTCAAGCGCGCGGTTGTGGAAAGCATGTTCGACTTAATCAAGTTTGTGCCAGACTCGAAGGAGGATGCGTTGGCGCATCTCTGCGAGTTCATCGAAGACTGCGAGTTCACAAAACTTGCTGTCAGAATATTGCACCTTCTAGGTTTGGAGGGACCCAAGACTTCACAGCCAACCAAGTACATCCGATATATCTATAACCGTGTTGTTCTTGAGAATGCAATTGTACGAGCCGCGGCAGTCACAGCTTTGGCCAAATTTGGCGTGGGGCAGAAGGATCCCGAGGTCAAACGCAGTGTCACGGTTCTCCTTACCCGATGCTTGGATGATGTTGATGACGAAGTACGTGATCGTGCTGCGTTGAATTTGAGACTGATGGGCGAACCTGATGAGCTGGCTGATCGGTTCGTCAAGAATGGTAAGCATTTTGATCCCTCCGCAAATAATACGCTAAACAAAGCCTTCAGAAAGCACTTTCGCGTTACCATATTTCGAGCATCAACTAGTCATGTATGTCACTGCAGATGATAAATCGACTTTCGAAAATCCTTTCGACATCTCCGCTATTCCAGTCGTTACCAAAGAGCAAGCCGATGCTGAGGACCGCACGAAGAAGCTGACCACTGTTACTCCAACTATCAAGGCACCAAAAGCCGGTCCAACAAAAGCTGCTCCAACAGGCGCAGAGGCGGTGGCATCTGCTTCAGCTGCTGCTCAGAAGTACCAGCAAGAGCTGCTCAAGATTCCAGAGATGAGATCATATGGTAGCGTCTTGAAGTCATCACCTTTGGTTGAATTGACAGAATCAGAGACTGAATACGTTGTCAGTGTTGTGAAGCATATTTTCAAGGAGCATATCGTACTACAGTACGAGGTCAAGAACACCCTGCCAGATACTGTTCTCGAGGATGTCTCTGTTGTTGCTACCCCTTCAGAGGAGGAGGAGCTCGAGGAAGACTTCATTATCCCAGCCACGAAGCTTGTTACTGACCAACCTGGTACCATCTATGTATCATTCAAGAAGGTTAATGGCGAAGGCTCGTTCTCGGCAAGTAGCTTTACCAATATCTTGAAGTTCACAACCAAGGAAATCGATCCTACGACCGGTGAGCCGGAGGAGACAGGTTACGACGATGAGTATCAAGTCGAAGATCTCGAGCTTACTGGTAGTGACTATGTTGTTCCTGCTTTTGCTGGTAACTTCAACCACATCTGGGAGCAAGTTGGCGCGACGGGTGAGGAAGCCGAGGAAACATTACAGCTGAGTGGTGTAAAGAGCATTGCCGGTGAGTCCCTCTCATATTTGACATCTCAAAAGAGTGATCGCAGCTAACAGATCTATAGACGCAACCGAACAACTCGCCAAGACCCTCTCGTTACAGCCTCTGGACGGCACCGATGTACCTGTTAATACTACAACCCATACCCTCAAACTATTTGGAAAAACTGTCACAGGTGGTAGGGTTGTGGCAAACATTCGGATGGCTTACTCCACAAAGTCGGGTGTTACTAGCAAGATCGTGGTACGAAGTGATGAGGAAGGGGTTGCGCCGCTGGTCATTGGGTCTGTCGCATAAGGGCTGTGGGATATGGAGTTGAGCGTGCGATGCATTTATGAAAGAATGGTAGATAATGGGTCTGTCGTACCTCAAAAGCCAGATATGGCGGCTTTTTTCATGTTTTGGAGCAAACAAAATCTAAAACTATGCCAACGACTGCTTTTCCTTCGAACAACTAGGCCCTGCTATGACTATTAACGATGCGGCGATGCGCTTGATATGTAAGACTACCTCGCACTTTAGAGAATTAACTCCACCTCTCTTTATGGCATTATATGTAGTTCCCGTTAGTAAATCAACCATTACCTTGAGATCAGTGATGCGTCACAATATTCCACAACGGCAGCCATAAGACCGGGTACATAAGATTTCAATGGTATATATATTATTTAGTATCAGAAGTTTTCCCTCTAAAATGCCCATGTTTGCTTTGCCATATATTTTACATAATCACAGAAAACCAACAGCACCTAGCCTACTGCCTAAGCCCTTCGATCCTAAGCCCTCAGATACCGAAGCAAGCTTTTTGCTGTTTTCGACAGCTGCAAGACCTTTGAGCTCGACGCTCCGGATTTTGCAACCGCGCTGGTGGCCTGCGCCTTGGATGCCGATGCCGAGGCCGTGGAGGCAGGGACGACGATGTCAACGCACGACTCGTATGTTTGGTCGGCGCTGGTGCCGAACCAGAACCATTGGAGGACCTGTTCTGGGTTAGCTTTGCACTGTCACTCGCTTTTCATCGGGAGAGCAAGTAAGAGGAAAGGCAACATACGCAATCGCCAGCAACCGAACAAGCACTCCCCAGATCCGACGGGATGGTGACGTCGAAATCGGTATTGTTTGCCGGGAGAACGGCGAGGCTCTCGTCGGCGTAGCTCGCGAACTCGATGAGCGGGTCGCCGATGACGGTGTTGGTTTTCGTGTCGACGACGGAAACGTTCATGGGGCCCTCGTGAGGGATGGGGAGCTCGGCGCGGAAGTTGACCACCTGCCCCGGCGCGACGGTCTGCACGTTCGCGGTGTTGTCGGCGAACTGCTGGCCTTTGCAGAGGAAAACGTTGCATGCCGCGCTGTCGAAGTTGGCGGTCGCGGCGGCCGCTTCTGGCATCCCTTCTACGTGATCTGTTATATCTGCTATTGCGAGGTCGGTGACGGCTTGCCCACACGCTGCTAGCACTGTCGTGTATTAGTGGTTAACGTTTTCCGTGAGACCGGATGGCTTACTTGCGTCACCTGCTGCTCGGATCGGCGGCGAGGTAACGACTCCATGGGATAAAGCGGTACCAGCCAGGCCAGCGACGGCGATGAGAGGCGAGTATAGCATGGTGAGCTTAGTAGATGTGACTTTAGATACCAAGCACACAAACAATCAAAATGCCAAGTAGAAACAACAATTAAGTGACCAGCACAACGAACGGAAGGAGAATAAGAAAGGGAAGATCGGTATCTAGGCAAAGGGTTGGCAATGCCTCTTGGCTCGGCGGCGCCTCTCACATACTTATGCTCAAGGCATTTCAAAGCCAAGACCCAGCGAACAAACGACCCAGGAAGGAAGACGCGGAAGCGTGTGGGTCGGCGTTGCTCTGTTGGCTTCGAGCAGAGACAGGACAGGATCGGAGATTTATCCAGCGAATGAAGGGCTCTCGTAGGGGAGGTGACGCGGGAGGCTCGCGGAACGAGAAAGCTTGATCGTCGCCTTGAGACGGATCACATCTGCCAAGGGGTTTCATACACCATGCCGGCTGCTTCAGAGCGCCTCTTTGATGTGTCGGAGCGGATGCGTACGTTGGTAGATCAATGGAACATCCGGTCCGCAGTCTGGTGAGAGGTCGAAGGGTACGAACTATTTGAGGGTTGTGAGCTGAGATATTGATGTGATGATGTGGAAGGAGGTTGAAATATAGTTGAAGAGCTTTCGGGGGTACTATCTGTAATAGGCTTAGTGAATGCGACCTCTTGGCAGTTCAGTACGACCTCGGGAGACGTCACTTCATAACCATCATTTATTTTGTGTAGTACACGGGGCTAACATGTCTCAATTCTTTGGTAAAACTGGCCAAGTGGCGGTCGAAGTTGTTGGTCACAATCAAGTCCATTATGCTTTTCCCTCTGTGTTCCGTGGTCTTTGTGAGCACGATCACTCGTGGCAGAGCAGCAAATCCTATTAAATGATTGATTACAAATGGGCCAACCATTATCGCCGTTTACTGTCTTTCACAGTGACCTCTCTTTCGACCAGTCCCTTTGCATTGGGAAACAGGATGTCACCCTTTGCAAAATCACCGTGGACCAGCAGATTGGCTGGCTTGACATCAGCGCCAACCTCTATTCTTCTGGTACTTCACAGCCGAAAGCACTGCTTCCGACGCAACCTCATCACCGCTTACTCTATGCTCAGCGGTGGCCCTTGAGTATCCGGTACGGTATCTCTTTTGCGGAAATACGACCTTGTTCGATCAATGAGAATGGGGATGGGACGAAATATAGCTCGTACGGCAGGTGGAGCAAGGACTCTGCTTTAATCTTCGTGGATAACTCTGTTGATTTTGAGTTTAGATACCAGTGGCAAGCCATTCATTGATAATCACCGTCGATATGTGAATGTATTTACAAATGTTCGTTAGTTAGGTGTTCCAACCCATAAGAAATGTACGGACTTCGCAATCAACTCAACTTTCGTTCGCACTAGAAACGCTCCACATTTATAGCAAGCCAAAATAATGGATAAGCTAGTCAACTTCTCTTCGGCAAGCAGATTAATTCCGTTTAGCCCTCAGACTCAAACTCTTCATTCTGACTTTAGGCCTTTCAATCAACGATCACCTCCCCCAGCCGAGAAACAAAAATTGAAAACCGACTCAAAGGGATAATTGTATGAGTGTAAAGAAAATATCTATGCTGCTTAAAGCATACATGTTAGATATTTCACAGTAAATTATGTACGCAATATTTTTTTTAGATAATTATATTTAGAGCTCTTCTGTTATATAACTGGCGGGCTATAGCTCCCAGCATGGCTCAATTTAGAAAAATGAAGTTAAAAGTTCTTACTGGGTCAATATCCCGGATCCCTATTAACCAGAGCCTCAGGGAACAACAACTACTTAAGCCTCCTACTCATCAAAATTTCCAGATTCAACTCTAACACATATGAGCATCTGCTATGTGTCAAGTATTGATTTGGTACTTTGATGATTCATCAAGTGACCTCCTAAGTGGAACCAGGATATTCATTATTACCTACTGCATTCGTACCACCAGTCACAACTGCCCTCGGTAATTCGACCAAAGTTCCTCGTTCTCCCACTATGCCTAACCGTGCCTCATCTTGTATCACCATGCCAGTTTCTTAACGTTCTGATTATGAGGTTATAAGAGCGATGATAATTCAGATAACTGCCTGGAAAGTAGGGCAGGTATAAGTAAGGCTAAGCCAGGCTCAAATAGGTATGTTGGATCAAGTGATCCGCAACACTGAAGTATTTATTAATCCGTGGATAAGATAGCACAAGCAACTATGCGCTCCTACGCGCAGCGGATTCCCAAGAAACACCAGATCAGTACTCTCAGTCAGCATCGCCACTGTTAGAAAAACGATGATGAGTCCGGCTTTCTGGACCCAATATAGCCACGAGAACCAGGTATCGATGTCGCACACAAGTTAGCCGTCTCTTGCCTTTCCACAGATGCTTGCAAAGATGCAGAGATAACACCTTTTGCCCACGGCGCTTTTCACCGTCCCTACTGTATTTCGTCCAACCTTACGGCTGCCCAGTATTTGATGCGAGTGGCACTTCCTACTGATCCTTTCAACAAAACGGAAAGCGAAGTGGCTACTATGGAATATGTACGGAGGCACTCATTAATGCTAGTCCCTATTGTCATTGCATACTCCTCGATTGCTTCCAATGAGCTCGGCTTCGAATGGATCCTATGGAGAAGGTTGACGGCGTGCCTCTCATAGATGTATGGGATACTATGTCGTTCGACTCCAAAGTATACCTGACCGTCGAATTCGCTGGATTCATGAAGCAGCTTAAAGCATGCAGGTTCCCGATGTTTGGCAACCTCTATTTCACCGACGTATGGAATCAGGCCGGTTACACACCCATCCTGTTAAAACATGATCCAGTCGCTAACGCCAAAAATACTAATATTGGTATCAACGGCGAGTTCGCCGTGGGACGCATGGTGTCCACGCGCTTCTTCCGTGAAAAACGCCTGCTGTTGCCTGGCTGGCGGGGGCCGTTCGAGACGGCTCTAGAGTTGGTAACGGCCGAAACCAAGCTTGTTAGACAGCGCATCCGACATCTCTTCCACTCACCCTCAACCGACTACTACTCGGAGGTCGATGAGAAGCTCGCAGAGGATGGAGTTGAGGTGCTGAACACCTTCAGCGATCTCGAACAAGTCATCCCACGTATCTTTTCAAGCACGGATGTCTTGGAGGATGTTAAGGTGCTATGGCGTGACAACCTCTCTGGTATGAACATTCTTGTGGGTCCCGTGTCACACAAGCTCATTGGGGTTATCGACTGGGAATCGGTGAGTATTGTGCCTGCCTGGCGGAAGGAAGTGTGCCGTACTTTCTGCGAGGCATCGACATGCTCTCGGAGCCACCGCCAAGTAACAGCCTCGAAATTGACGAAGGGTCGCTAGTCGAGATTCGCAAGGACTGGGAAAAAGTCCTCCTCCGTCGGAAGTACGCTGAGATTGCCAGCGCACTCTTCGATGCTGAGTCATTGTCGGAGACTAGGGTTCAACCTAAGCAGAAGTTCTTTAGACAGCTTAGCACTTTTGAAGACAGATGGAAGGGTACAAGTTACTGGCTAAAACACCAATTTAGCAATTCGATTATAGCTAGTGATATAAGCGGAATCAGTGAAAGTGGCAAAGCGCCCGCACTATAACTCGGGCTATGTTTCTTAGCGGTCTTGGCTTAACCCTCATTTGGATACCCCGCTTAGCTAGACCGCTACTTCAACAATATAATCAGTTATTACTTCAATTCTAATTATTATTACTTGATTTTTGAGTCCATTAATCTTCAAGTAATGGTGCGTCAATACACCGAACAGGATTTGCTTGCGGCTTTTAATAGCGTCGGATATGGCAAATCAGTGAAGTTAACTAGTAAAAAATAAAGTATTTTTTTAACTACTCTGTAGAATCGCAACAGCCTACCCAACTTCACATTAGCAGGACGAGAGTCAACTATGAAGCGGGTATAGGCTGGGAAGAACCTCACTTTTCAAAGCAACTAAAAATTTCAATTAATTAAAAAGGTTCGCGCTCCTTCCAATGTAGAGTGTTTTTCGATACGACGGCTCTGCAACTGCAAGGGACACTACATTTCGAGGGTCTTATGTGTCAGAACGCAGCAAACCCTCGCTTAGAATTCCACACTGATTACATATATTTTTGCTCATTGCTTGTTGTCCAGTCAGTCCCGCTTTAAATTTTCAATTCTAAAAGTGGGGTGCCAGCTCTTCCTTCCTCACCTAGCAGTTATTAGGTCCTGGTTTTGAGAGAATCAATCAAGCTACTTGAAAGTGCGATCTGCATTTATTTTTCATCATGGACACGCCGCGCCTCTGCCTCCGAAAGATCGCTGCGTCAGACTTGAATGATTTCCATGACATTTGGTCGAATGCCGAGGCAACAAAATGGAGGTAAAAGCAGAACAACAACATAAAATGAGAAAATGCTTGCTCATCCGTATATAGTTCGTGCGGACCCAAGAAAACGCTCGAGGAAAGCCAAAGCTGGTTAAACGGTATCTTGCCAGAGAAGAATCCCGAAGGCGACAATTACGCGGTTTTTGTACGCGGCCATCCACACAGGATGATCGGCATCGTGGGAGTATACGCCTTCCGGCCGGCCCCAGAGATTGGCTACACCTTCCACCCGGATGTATGGGGACAAGGCTACGCAACTGAGGCTGTGAAAGCGTTCATATCTTTGTACTGGGAGTTGAGGCCGAGTGTGGATGCGGTAGAGGCTAAGACTGATGTTGAGAATATTGGAAGTATTAGGGTGTTGTCGAAGTGCGGGTTTGAGAACGTGAAAATGTTAAAGGATGATATTTCATTGCCTGCCATGGGTTTGAGGAGCGCTTATCTGTTTAGGATTGAGAGGCTGAGGAAAGAATGAGATTTTACCTAAGGTTTAGGCATCTTATGCCAGGCACAGTTGGGCTTTTAATGAGGCTATAAATTACGAGTTGCCAAGATTGGCTGAAAGGGGTGGTGTGTATGATTCGTTGTCTTTTGGGGCCTTAAAAGTGTGGAACTTCGCCCAACCGCATCTTAACACAACTGATAGGTCTTTGTTTTGTTTCGAACTAGACAAGCTTCTGCAAATTTACTGATTTGGCTCAAAATTGAGGAGGCGCTTTCGGGTGAGCCCTACCACCTTTCCTTTATCATAAATTGGGGTGCTTCCATGCCATTGTTTTTAATCATTTAATCTCCACTAATGTTTGTTAAATGATTAACCTCACCTCCAATTTCTGATTGACTTACTACTTACTTGGTTGAGTTGAAACTTCAATATGTATCAGGCTCCTGTCTATCAACCCTCTCCATATTCCAATTCCCACGTGCCTCGTTATAGCGAATCTGACAACCCTCTTACGCAAAGCTATGACCAGGTTTCGCGGTTTGAGAATCAAGACCTTCCGCCTACATACCAAGCTCCACCATCTTCCTCGGCCCAAATTTTCTATGATCCCTCCGCACATGAATCAGAAGACGATGCACCCTCGAGATCTCCGTGCTCTGTACGCTCTTTCCCAGTTGCTTCCACTTATCGCTCCTCATCACCAACCCGTCGGAGCCCTGCAATCAAGGAACGGGATGTCGGCACCGATATTAACATCGCTAGCTTAGTATTAGCTGGAATAGTTGGGGCTACGAGTATCTCTCTTCAAGCGAAGGGAAATTCTATTGCAGCAGCATCTTACCGGCTAGCACTGGCTAGTAGAGATGCTACAGTTAGAAATGCTCAGTCTGTTGGCTTAGGAGTCGCTGCAGCAGGTGGGCGTGTTGGAGGTGCTATCACTCCTGCGAATGCGGTGGGAGGCGTTGCTTCTAGTATTATGCGTACCGGGTCGAATGGCGTCGCTAGTTACGTGACTGCAGTTGGTAGTGCGGCATCTGGAATCACTCAAGCAGGAATGAGTACTGTTAATGGCGTGTCCATTATGGGTGGAGTCTCGAGGTGGCTGCCTCGGTTCCCATCATTCCAATTTCGACTTCCAAATCTCAACCCATTTGGCCGCTCAGGTGCAACCACCACGTTAGGTGGGCAGGACGAAAGAAATAACGAGCCCACTTTCGCAGACCGCGACATACGGCGCTTGCAAGATGGCACGCTCGAATTGTTTCGGAATTTGGAAAATGGAACTACGGAAAGAATTACCATAATTGATGAGCGTCTATTCCCAACGATCAGTGGTTTGGCCCGTGAGGATATCGTGCTAATAGCGAGCGGTATTGCGGATACAACGTTTGATATTGGATCTGACACCGATACTTATACAAATACTGATGCCAGTTCCGAAGTAGACGAGCGGGAGCATGGAGATAATTTAATAACGGCCATTGAGCCTATTCCAATGCAATATAATCCCTGGGCTGTGGATAGCGGGTTACTGACAGTGGAATAGACGATTAGAGTAAGAGAATTCTAGGCAGTTCGCACAATCCATACTTTTACCCCTTCTGGGATATTAAAACTCCCCAACTACGAATTAATAAATTTGAGGTCTCGATAGCTAGGTAGTTATTGAACTCGAACGATTCTTTAGGACGAAGCTGCCTAAGCTATACAAACCTACGTTAACTTCTTATTAAATGGAAATTTACGCCAACTTTCGCTTTTAACCTCCAATACTATTGTTACAAATCCTATCCGACCCAAGCCCATTCCTCAAAAGAGCCTGATTGGTCGGGCCGACCTAGTGCCAGCTCCTCAGAAGAATACGGCAATGGCAAGCTGATCATAGCAATCAGATTATAATGTATGATGAAAGAGAGGCTAGAACCCTCACTAAGTTGTACTTTCAATTTAAGCCGACTTGTTGCACCAGCTTAGCATAATATACTAAGTCATTCCACATGAATAAGAGAGTACCCTCCCCCTCCCCCCGTTTTAATAGTTAGCTGGACTTGAATGGCATCACTCAGATCTTGTCAAAGATCTTTAAAAGGGGCTCTTTGCCTAATATTTCGAAGCTTGTAACTGTCACACGGATAAGCGACATCGTGGGGCTCAGGCTCAGGGTAGCGGATTTGAAGGAAAACAAACAAGAGAGTTATATTCGGAACGATGCACAGGTCAAGAGATGGATGAGCCTGAAATAGGGACCACGATATATCCTCCACAGGTCAGCAGATAGTACTGTAAAATGTGATTACTGCGGAGAAATCAACAAAGGTCTGTTGAAACTGCGCTTTTATAACATTTTTCCTGACGAGCTAACAACTTCTGATATAGATACCGAGCACCTGGGGACGACTATAGCCACGAGCAGTAACTTCCGTTTGGCACTTCGCGATAATCTCACATCAAAGATTCAAACCGTAACCGGTCAAGACCTTGAAATTGCTAGCAATGCGAATCGGGTGGCGAATGAATGCCCAAATTATAATGCGATGGGGATGGCTTGGCTAGAAGCGCAATTAGGAGTGCTGGTGAAGGGAGCACAATCTTCTACCGATGCAGTTGTGGATATAGGTAGGTGGCTGGATCGATTACCTGAGGTCGTAGCTTACTTGGCGGCACAGAGGCAAAGAAGAAAAGTAATCTCTGCGGGAGAATGATCTGGCTGGTATTGCGGAGGTAAAGATAACTGGATACCACGAAGTCCAGAATCTTTAGGCACTATCGAGTAATGAAGACTTTTTACATGACTGAACCTAGAATAACTAAAGCTTTACAAACGCCAGTCCATAATTAACACTCATATATTTACTTGTAGAGGTGTGACGCCTTCATTCACCCTCAGCCCTCATTATAAACATACTATTAATCTATTCTAACAGAGCCTACCTATCGTGTATGACTCCGCTTGTACCCTACTATCTCCCGGGGCGAAGGTCTGAAGGGACAGTCAGAACAGGGGAGCATGTGTGGTCAAAGGAAGCGGTTCAAGGCGAGGAGGTTTGGAGGTAGTAAAATGTGCATAGTGGGAATACCAGAAAAGAAACAGAGAGGTGCCATCGGAAAGAGTCAGGAATTGGAACTTGTTTATCATAAACAACTGGTGTATTATACAACAATTCACGTATTAATTGAGCATCATTTATATTATCGTATTGTCTGATTTCCCAAGGCCCTTAGAAGCAGTTCTTTCTACAGCCACTGTTGTAGATAATGATATGAAGAGGCTGGGGAAACACCATACTTTAAACTTGCTAACCCGTCTTATAAGATAGGGCAGTCTTAGTCAGGGATGAACCACAGAAAAACTCGTGGCTGGGTACTTGAGTTATATATACCTGGTAAGCCCTCGCCTCTGAAATTGGTGAAATTAACGCGTAAGATGCTAAGCAAAGTGTCAAATTTTCAGCCACACCTGCGTTACCTCAACCTAAGATAAGCGTGCAACCACAGACAACCAAAAACTTGTGATCTATCCCAGAAGTTCACAATAGGGACCCTGCAGCACTTCGTTTGTCGAGTTCACGTCTTTCAATTCGACGGGTATTATTGATCATTTGGCAGTCAATCATCACAATAGCGTAATATGCTAATATGCTAATATGTATCCCGTGTATACTCTTGATAATGCTATTAACGGCTTCTTTGAATCTCAGTCAATTGTGACACGGCGACAATGCGGTGAGCTTGCTGTCTCCCTCGTTGGAGACCCAGTCAATCCTGCGTCTATCCAGGGCAAGCTATACTGTAATAGCAGGAGTCAAGCAATCTAAGATTGCACAATTTCGGGCTCAGAGCTCAGTCCTGGATGTGGAGACTTTGAGCCTAGCTCGAGAAATTTATGGAAGATTCGTGGCCGCCTGTACTTATCACGGAGAAATTGGCCAATTGTCTCCACTTTCCGTATATGTGACGGAAGAGCTTCCCGGAACTATATACATTCAAGCACGGGGTATAAACTGTTTGTCGTTGAACTGTCATTAGAGGCAGCGTCACGACAGTTCAACATTGTTATAAGTTTTGCTGTGAGAGAACTAGGTTCAGCTCTAAGGTATCTTGATGCGTTCTGCACAACTGGCGACGTAGCGGGGACAGTCGGGGAAACTGTTAAGCTTCTCAGGGATTGGATGGTAAAGATCTTGTTCAACGACACAGAGACAATGGTATATAAAAGCGGGTCGGTGGACTGTGTGGAAAAAGACACCAATAAGTTTAAAGCGGAAGCTTGGCATAATTGATGCTGAAAAAAGTTACCTCCCAGAAAATGATTGTGTCGACTGGCCGAGGCATTGTTACCGCCCAATCCTGGCCAGTCGTGGGCCACCGCCTTGGATGTCGGAGCCAAAGGTGGGGGCTCTGAGGGCATCTGGACAGAAAAGTGCAAAAAAAAAAGTGGGATCTAATCTGATTAGATCCGCTGATATGGGACGAGTCCAATCTTATCAGATCTAGTACATTGTGTCCACCAATAATCAATCAGCTGCCCAGCAAACGTACGAGTCGATAAAATCCATGCCACTGAGGTGCATGGCTGGGCAAAGGCGACGTTCCCACGTCCAAGTATGAATAAAGTATCGAACCTTCGCAGTGATCTCTTACTATCCACTAATGCTCCCACAACCTGCATTTCCATCCTTTTAAATTGGGAATAATGTCATTCTTGAGCAAGTTCCTCAGCGGTGGTCGCAATACTCCTGATGACACACAGGCTACTTCTATAGTCGAAATCCCGGAAACTCGGGCTCCTGCTGCGCCTGATAACAAAGGGATATGGGAAGATGAAGCGCCAGATCATACTGCGCAAATCGGTGTCCAGAAAATCGAGGCCGTAACTTTGACTTGGTCAAAGAAAGGACTGGCTGCATTGTTGATACTGTATGTTCTCTTTCGCGATACATGCCTGAACATAGCTAACCCTTCCAATAGGATCTGGGTTCTTTTCCTAACAAATGGGTTCAGGCTCTCGATCCTCTACAACTTGATGCCTTATGTCACGTCAAGCTTCCAGTCTCACTCACTTCTAACCGTCATCAATATAGTCGCAAGCGCCATGTCAGCCGCAGTGTACATTCCAATGGCTAAAATGCTGGATGTTTGGGGCCGGGCTGAGGGCTTTCTTCTGATGGTCGGCTGTTCTACTCTGGGTCTGATCCTTATGGCTGCATCTAATGGCCTTGCTATGTTCTGCGCCGCAGATGTAAGCCATCACCTAACATCGTATTCCAAAGCTCTCCAGATTCTGATCAGATCCAGGTGTTTTACTCCGTTGGCTTCGCGGGTCTTATATACAGCATAGTCGTGCTGGCAGCGGACGCAACCAACCTGCGAAATCGAGGCTTGGCGTTCGCTTTCACCTCATCCCCATATATGATCACGGCATTTGCAGGTTCAAAAGCAGCTGAAGGATATCTGAAACATGTCAACTGGCGATGGGGCTTTGGTAGTTTTGCTATCATCCTGCCTATTGTTACCTTCCCATTGTTCATGGTCCTAAAGCTCAATCAGCGCAAAGCTGAGAAGAAAGGTCTTATCATCCGAGAGAGCAGCGGTCGAACCTTTGTGCAAAGCGTTTGGCACGGCATTGTAGAGTTTGATCGTGAGCCACAATTGAAATCTCCCTTTTATCCGGCAACAATCCAGTCGCTAACTCATTTCATAGTACCCGGAGTCTTTCTGTTCGCCGCTGGATTTACGGTCTTCCTACTACCGTTCACCCTCGCTAGGTCCGCACCCAATGGCTGGAAGACGGACTACATCATTGCCATGATCGTGACTGGCTTTGTTGTACTGGTTCTTTTTGCACTTTACCAGATCTACCTTGCTCCTAAACCATTCCTGAAGAACGAGTTCCTTACCGATCGCACTGTGATCGGCGCCTGCCTCATCGACATGACATACCAAATGTCCTATTACTGCTGGAATAGCTACTTTACCTCGTTTCTCCAAGTTGTCAACAATCTTTCTGTCTCCAATGCCGGTTGTATGTACTAATTTCCATATGAAAAAATCTACATGGCAGAGGATCTGGGATCTCGAGGGCCATCTAAAAAGCCGAAATACTTGCATGTGTTGGTGCCTTGGCTTCCGAGACGGCTCCCTGCTCTAGTTCTCTGTCTATTCTGAATCGTTAAAGTGCTAATTTTTTGAAGATGTGAACAGCACCTTTCAGGTTGTCTCCGGCGTCCTCCTCTTCATCGTTGGCTATCTCATCCGCAGAACAGGCCGGTTCCGATGGCTTTTCTTCTGGGCCGTCCCTCTCTACATCTTCGCGCTGGGCCTGATGATCTACTTCCGCCGTCCAAACGGCCACATCGGCTATATCGTCATGTGCGAGATCTTCATCTCCATGAGCGGCAGTGTGTTCATCCTCTGCATGCAACTCGCCGTCCTCGCAGCCGTCGATCACCAGTATGTCGCCGCCGCACTCGCGGTCCTGTTCGTGTCTGGCACCATTGGTGGTGCGGTCGGCAATGCCATCTCTGGAACGATCTGGACAAATACTTTCGAGTCCGCACTGATCCGCTATCTCCCTGCCTCTGCCCAGCCGAACGTGACAAGCATCTATGCAAGCTTGCCAGTGCAGCTGAGTTATCCGGTTGGTAGCCCTGAGCGATTGGCCATTCAGCAGGCGTATGGCTATGCGCAGACGAGGATGCTTGCTGCGGGAACGGGGCTGATGGCTTTGTCTTTTGGGTGGATGTTCTTGATTAGGGACTACAATGTCTCGCAGATGACACAGACCAGAGGTGTCGTATTGTAATACGGCGATACAGCCAATAAAAGCTTTGGATGAAGGAGAAGATATTGATCGCTTAGGGTAGAAGAAACTCATCCGAAGGCAAGCTAAGCTCGAAGCACAAATCGAACAAGGTTAAATTGACCACTTGGCCCATATTTTGTACCCACTGGTCCCTGGACCACTCTAACCTCCTTCTGAATAATGGGATTGTGCGCGACGTTATTTATGAACTATAATAGTCATATGAATTGTAATCAGCTTAAACCATGCAACAATCTGAATGCCAGGCCATCCCATCACTATCATAACCATTCCACAATACCGTAAACCAGCATGGACGCTACCAACACATTACCTACTCCAAATATGTACATTCACGTTTGCTCACCGCCTCCGACAATAAGTGGTTGGTGACTAAAACTGAAGAAATGTTTCCGAGTAACACTACCCCCCTACAATCGCGTCAATCGGGGAATGAAGCCGGTCGAGGATCCAAAGGAGATTGAAAGGCGGCGACCACCTGAGGCGCTACAGGAGTATATCGGCCTCACTTCCAACACATATACCCATACAACATTATATGGCTTCTTCTGCCTCTGGGGTATCTGGTAGTGCATGGGTCTCATGCATGGTGTTCACATATTTCTCCAACATATCATCTTCTAACCGCCTGGAAGAGGGTCTCCTCCACCGTGCCGCAGAACTGCCCTGATATAAGACACACCGCCATCTCATCTTCTATCTCCTATATTCTAGTACAATTTCAACTTCCCACCGGGTTTCGTCCACTGATCTTGGACGACTCGGCTGATCTTCAAAACAGGCAGCGACGCTATAATTATACGCATTACATTATATCTATTTAGCAGTAAATAATGCCTCTATGGATAACGACTACAGAGTCTGTCATACCATCACCTCCTAAAAAGATTATGTACATGGTTGGCCCTAAGGACTTGGTTCTCCTCTAGACTATACACGAACGAGAACGGATCCGGCTTCTGCATTCCGAAATACTCTCCTGCCCCAATGAAGGCAATGGTGATTCCCAAAACAGTAAGAATGTAGGTTGCTAAGGCGAGGCCGGTGCTAGTGTCGGATTTAATAACTGCGTACGCAGTCCCACCGCCGGTGCTGGCCACGATCAGGAGGATAAGTAGAATCCATATCTTGCTGTAACACACATTAACGGCCCTTCTTCCGGTAAACCTAGATCTTCGAAATAGATAAATGGGATCCGTACCGAGTGTCTAGTGTCTCTTTAATCTCAACGGCATAGAAGTCATCAATATTTTTAGGATCTTGATATTGGGATTCCCGAGTAATTTGGTCCAGATGACACAGCATTATCTTGGACCTCGGTGGGTAATCCATCAAGTACTTGAACTGCTGGAGCGCCGATTCGAGCGGATCGGCATGGATGGCATTATCCTTGGCGGTGACTATATAGTCCGTCCGGTCTCGAGTTTTCATAACATTGTTTGGGTTGGAATGTTGAAACTTGCCAATTTTTGTTAGACACAACATCCCAAAAAGGTAGCAACTAGAATCCATACTCGAATGAAGCTAGCGAATCCGATGGTTTTCATAGATATGAGATCCCAGGGGTACCTCTGCTGGGACCGACGAAGCAGACGATAATGTTCATGGAGCTTGTTTACTAACCAAGCGTCGGCACAGTAGGCTCTATGTCTTCGCCCTGCTGGCCCTGGAAGGAGTTCTTGAAATGTGTTGTAGTGCTCATGTTTCCCGCTGCAAATAATCTTTCCTCTGCTTGAGTAGTAAAAATAAAGCCTAGTCTCTATTAGTAGCTCCCGAACCCTGCACGTGCCTCGTGCGAATTGTAAGGGACTGCTCACTCAATTTCCCTAGGGGTATCAATTAGTTTCGGGGTATCCTCAGCACTGAGCCCGGCGCCGATGGCACTGGCTTTTGTAGTGGGTCGGCGTAACGTTAAGGGATCGGCGCCTCCTCTTAAATGGACAGAATATTGGCTATCTTCCGTTGAGGAGAATATCTCGCGCTCGTAATCGGATCCACCTCCACCCCTTTGCCTAACACCACTGCCTGTACTATCCTGGTCAGAGTTGTTAACCGTATATTGTGGGATTTGCATGTGCCGCCCGGAGGTCATATCACTGTCTCTTCTCTCAGGCCATTCGTTGGACGAGTGGAATACTATAGGTTGCTGTCTTCTAGATGAACGATCACGTCCCGTTACCCTATCCACACTATATAGTCTTTCTTCCACGGGTTGGGAACGACTCGTTTGTCGTGCTATATGCTGGGGTCGGCCATAAGACTCTATTCCAGGTGAGCGACCACGCTGCCTTGACTTTCCTGGCTCTTCTTCCACATGTGAAACCTTTTTTTCTCTTGCTGGATGGTGGCCCGAGCGTTCATCAGTAACAACAGTGCTATGGCCGCTTTGGAGACCCCCAGAGACCACAATCGGTATAGGCCTCTCGACAGCTTCATTTCGTACATTAGCTCTTTGCTGGTATATGTCACGCCTTGACGTAGGATGGGCATCATAGGTGCCATCGCGATACCGTCCATACGGGCGATCCCACGTTCTTGCAATGCGTGTTGGTGATGGTCCGCTAGGCGGCCCTTGGGTGGGACCTCGACCACCTCGGCGGTAGTCATCATCGTCATCATCGTCATCGTCGTCATCAGAAGGGTGGAACCATCTATGATCTCGACGTGGGAGATTGTAACGTCGCTGAGATCGATAGAAGTCCCGGCCTCCAGGACCATACTGTCTTTCCTCTGATGCTATAGCAGCAAGGTAAGCGCCTCGACCTTCTCCTGTAGCAGCATAGATTGTTATTAGATGCTCGATTTCTGCAGTTGATAAGGGGGTTCGTCTCGCACGATCCGAATCATCTTTTTTTCGCGCAACTCTCTCGTGGGCCTTAGGACGAGTACTTTCGTGACTGGGTCGATGCACCGATAGAGGGCGCACGAATTGAAATTCACCGCTGGGTAACCTTTCTATCCGGGGCCGATTCCCAGCATCCATTGTCACAGCTACCAATATGTCGTGCCAACCATTTCAAAGCGCAACATTAGATTAAGAAGGAAACACTAGATTAAGAGGGAAATAGTAGATAAGGATCCCACCATTAAATGTAATCCGTGAGCACAACAAGACTCGGGGCGGTGGGTGTAATCTTCAAAGCTGAACATTATGCGATCAGCCCCCAACTGCTTGCAGCAAGACGTCCCCTGCGCAAACTTGGCATATGCTCTACAACGTAATCCTGCACCTTAATACGCCACTTAGCTGGTGATCATAACCGGATCATTAGGCTAGAGCTTGCCTTTTATATAATATCATCGATGCATAGTAATCTGTAGTGCGACGTATCTACAGCCCTTCTCCTAACTAAAGATTGGGAAACAGGTGTGTAATTAGCTCAATTCTACTCTAAATGGAGAGCTTCATTAGGAAACTGCAGCTAATTTTTTCATAGTGACATTTCCGCTGCAGAACGGAGGGTGCGTCAGCGGAGATAATCCCGTGTTCATGCTAAAGGTGCGTGCCGCCTGCAGGATGGCATCTTTTAATAGCCCTGGATCGAGCCTCTTCTGAGGTGACATGGCCCGCAGTACGCACGCGCTGCAATATGAAGAGCAGGCCGATTTTGAATGTGTTATCGCATTCCTCGGAGTTCGAACTTGTAGGCTGGAGACTCGAGGTGTCGGCCCATTGCGTGCTGGCTGTCAAAAGTTCGGTTGCAAAATCGGCAAGAGGAGGACATTTTGTTTGGTGGTGGACTCGCGGAGATCTGGTAGGATGCTGTCTACTTTAATGGTCGCTTACCCCACGCCAGCTAATCTCTCACTGTGCGTACAGCAACCATGTGGTAATGTCCTTGGTGTAATTAGTATGCTTACAATAGGTTACTCCCAAGAAGCTAACCTAATCTCGGTGACATTAAATATGATGGATCACCCAGGAAGCAGGAATATCTTCTATACGTTCATGGTGATGAGAGAATTCACCCACTAATCGGACAAAACAGCTCACTCCAGCCGATGGAACAAATGCGAGCGGACCCGGCCCGATGCGGGTTCATCTGGCGTCTCGTTGCGAACATATATCTTATCTTACGGCTGGGAGGGTATTGCGCCTGAGCAAGTGGATGGCTAGAGGTATATTCAGCTACAGGCCTGTAAGCGCCGGGTATTTCTCCGCCACTAGACATCCGCGGCCATAGGCCCTAGGGATGTGTACCACACCACAATCACCGCCATTGCCTGCATCCAATGAATCAGCTCCAACAAGTGTGTCCTAGCCGAATAGCGCCGAGCCGTCAGCTGAACCGAGCGACGTAAATACTCGAATGTTAGAATTTGATGTCCTAGGCTATTTGAGAATGCAGACTCTCAACTGCTCTAAGTGGGGCAATATCCAACATTGAGCTATCTGTAAATCATGTCTCATACGAGCATCCTGGAGGTCCGGAGTGCGCTAAGCTGGTATCGACACTGGCAAGCATGCTTCTCACTCAAGTTAAACAGTACCGAGGCTTAAATCACCTGAATCATGCCGTCACAATAATAGAGTTCAGTATCGCGGCCTCACAAGAAAAGCACAATGGACCGGGCCAAGCGACAAGCGTTGCTAGCATCCATGTTGAGAACCAGATATCGCTGGACTGTTTGCAAACTCAATCTGAGCATAGGGATTAAGCAACTGGATTTGGTCATCTCAAGAGCCCCGGCAGGGTCGCTGGACCGAGCAACATACCGCATCGACTTATCGGAGCTATTGATTTCACTCTACGGGATAGGGTAAGCGAGCCGGGCCTCCATCGGGCTGTCACGGGAGCAGAAAATGCTGTCCGGGTTATCGAAAAAGAGAATCCTGAATCTGTGTACAAGCTGCGCGGCCACCCGGCTGAACTGCTCAGCAAACGGTTCCTGGTCAGGCCCGTGGGCCTCCACGGCCTGGATTATGCCATAGAGATACAGAAAGAGCTCGTAGAAAACGGCCAAAAATGAAGGATCGAGGCGGCCAAGCGAGAACACACTGGCTTGGTGCATTCCATCGTATACGCCCACCATGCGTGTCCTGAGATACTCAGTGGCCCGGGCGGGCACAGCGGGTCCGCTTGGAAAGGAACGGTTTTCAACTTTGATTGTGACAATGGCTAGCACACTAAGCCAGGATCAGCTAAATGGAGTGAAGTAGAGTCCAACGTCGTTTGCGAGGTGACCAAACCCCTCTGCTCCAAGGTCGGCCCTCTCCCTCAGCAACCCTCCCTGGATGTCCTATCCCAGCTGTCTCGTTCTAGTGCTTGCCATGGAGTGTGATCGTCGGCGACCGCTGTAAAGCCATCTACTTCTGCAGACTTATGGTAAGAAGGGACTAGAGTGGGGAGGTAAGACTCGGGGGGGGGGGGGGGGGGGGGGGTAAGAGGGCTGGACTCATGGTCTAAGGTGCTGCGATATATAGTTCTCGGTCCTCATTATGTGCAAATTTGTAATAGCGCCACGCGGAACAAGGATGCGGCCCTGACTGCTCGAACAACGCACTCTTGGTTAATAGGGATTAAATAGAGTAGATTGTGGTACAAAGCTTGCAAGGCAGGGCGTATTCCGATTACGAATGAACGAGCGTTGGTAGTGGGTTGTAATGTTTGGAAGAAAAGAAAAGAACGCTGTTGAACTTTCTGCAAGCGCGTGAATTGAACCCTGGCTTCTCAGATGCACCTCTAAAGCCTGATCCATTTGTTTGCACAGCATAACTTGAGAGAAACTGAAGATCAGACGCCGTCGGCTTATAGATGGGTATGTATATTATATATTACCGGTATCTCTCTATATCTTCTACATATAGGATCGCAATACCAAAGATAAGTTACGCCTGTGGAATACATAGAAAACACAAGATGCGCACCCGCTTGACCAAAACTCCTCAGAAAGCGCCTGGTATATCGCGCCACTATACAATCTAAGTATTCTTAACCTTAATAAACCTGTTTCTCGGCCACTCCACGCCATCTTCCTGCTCCACACGCTTCTCGAGTCTATATCCACCCCACCATGGGAGTAGCTTAGCCCAGAAGACCCAATACACACCTCCGACACCAAAGATTCCCCACGTGACGACGCAGTGGATCCAGTATGGCAAGCTTGCGTAAACGTTGTCGTCTGCGGTTGGTGGTGGGATGTATGGCGCGATGACGAGGTATAGATTTGAGAGGAGGAAGAAGCCGGCGACGAACCAGCCTGCGCGGAAGGGTGGGTTCCACTTGTTGAGGGGAGCAAGTGCTGGGTCTGCGGTGGGGTGGTGTTGAAGGTAATAGAGGTAGAGAAGGCCGAGGGCAACGAAGACGTTGATAACGGAGAGGGGATATGCGATCAGGTTGAGGACTGGGTTATGTTAGTTGGTATTTTTTTTGAGGGAGGGATGGGAGAGGGACGTACTGAAGTTGTAGGCATCTCCAGGTGGAGGAGCAAGCATAATAATGACGGCGACGATATAGTGCTCGAAGAGACCAGCCGCTGGCGCATTGAAAGGCTTGTTGCTGGCCCATAGCTTAGAGAAGGGAAGGATACCCTCGCGACCAAGCTCCTGGACGATTCTTCCCTGGGAGAAGATCACAGATAAAACATTTCCATAGGCAGATAGCGCAACGAAGACGCTCATAGCTTTCTCAGCTTTTGCGCCGTAGACGTTGCGGAAAAAGGTTGCTGCAAGGATGCGTCCGCTGTCGAGGATCTCCTCCCTGGGCACCGCTGCGAAATAGGCAATGTTGGCAAGCATGTACAGGACGCCGACCAAGAAGACAGCGCTTGGGCCTGCAATCTTGAGGGTTCTGACGGGATTCTTCATCTCAGACATGGCATAGTTGGCATTGCTGTAGCCGATAAAACTCCAAATGATATTGTAGATGGCCATGACGACCCCGTACGCGGATCCGGTGGTGCCGGCAAACGCATTTGTGAAATTCTTTGGTCGTGGCTCGCCCTCAGGGATCTTCAGGTGGCCACCTAACGCAGCGAAGCCGGAGCAGATAATAAAGAGCAGGATGAAGATCTTGATGCTTCCAAGGAGATTCTGGAGTCTCAATCCCCATTTCACGGCCGTGGCATGGATGAGGAACGCGCTGGTGATGCAGGCAAGGCCAACACCTCTCATATTCCACCTCGTGACCTCCACGTCGGCAGCATGGAGAATATACTCTCCAAACACGACGCTGTTGCTTCCGGCCCATCCCAGCAGGATCGCATAGCCGGTATACAAGCCCGTGACCAGGAACTTGGGCTTGCGATAGACGAACTCGAGATAATTTTTCTCGCCACCATTTCTCGGCAGGGCGGTGCCGAACTCGAGGAAGACGGCCATACCTGCCGCCGCGATGAGGGTGCCGACTAACCAGAGGAACAGGGATAGGCCCGCACTACCGCTGAGCTTGAAGATACCGCTCGGCGTCGCAAAGATACCAGTGCCCACCATGCGGTTTAGAATCAGGAAGATGGCGCTGGTGACACCGATATTCCGTCGGGACTCGGTGGTATGAAACAACGCATCCGAGCCGGCATCGCCAAATTCATCGTCGTCGATAATGGTGTGATGCCGCTGGGGATCCTTGGGGTCCACTTTCCGATCGGGCGAAGACATTTTGCTGCTGCGCTCCGTAGTATGATGGAGGATGAATGATATGGGATGGGATTTGCGAGATATCCCCTTCCCTCGTTAAATATTTGAGTGCGCATCGTAACTGAAATTTTTTGGTGATTGCGAATTTTTGGCATGTATTGCACATTCGCTTGGTTGAGCATCTAATTGCCCCTGGCCCATTAAGAATAGGGGCGTACAGCCAGTAAGCGAGACTCAAACGTCGCGTAGCATCGGATAAAACCGGGCCTAGCATAAGCTGTGACACATGGAATTCGGGCCACCGTTGCTACGAAGGATCAGAGTTTTTCCTTGGGTATGTACTTGTCATTTAGTCGCCCTTTGCTACCTGCATCCAGTAGGTGCTAAGCATACACGGGATGAGGCTGAGAATGAGGTGATTGATGGGAAGAGAGCTGCCTAGAAACGAAAACTTGCTGAGAAATGAGTCCAGAATCATCGAGTGGTTTGCTCGTCAAATCCCACCGAGAAACCGAATTCTCATGTTTTGAATTCTGCGAGCAACATCGGCTCATACAACTTGACATCATCTCCCGTCCGAAAAAAGTGGCGTGCAGAAAAAACGGGCATATCCGGAGCTACTGTAGCCCGTAGATCTGCCGGCGCCACTTTGGAAGACGATGGAGTTCCTCTTCACGATGCACGAGGAAAAGAGGGTAGACAGCTAGATAACCGCACCAGGTTCATGCATTTGCGGTCAGAAATAAAGATCTTTCGGTGTCTGCAAGATCCCCTTGGCGTCCTCCCCTCACCATGTCGACCACGTGGAATATCTAATATTGGGACTTTTATCCGCCTAAGCTCGAACTTGAAGCGAAAACCGCACGAACCACAGCCCACTATATCTGCTAAAACTGCTCTATCCTTTCCGAGGGTTGTTGTGTTGGAATCCGCCGAATTTGCTGTGGAAAAGTCTAAATTCCGGCTTTACGAGGATCCACATAGCATGTGGAGCTATACTCGGAAACAAGGTGATGAACTGATGTCAAAACAGAATGACAAGAGGTGCCTCGTGTTCTTTTCGCCATAACAGTGGACAATATGAAGCAATACTTGCCTTGATAGAACATCCCACGCCGACTCCCCCCAATAGAACCATGGTCGCTCAATTTTTCGTAGGAAGGATGAGGGTGGAGTGAACGAGGATAATATAAGGGGACAGCATTTAGCTGGCAGGAGTGGAGCCTGGTAAAGCAAGCTGAATAACAATATCGATAGCAATATCCACAGCTGAGAGTCCATGGCAACCGAGCTATTATCAAAGACATGAGTAATGCAACGAATTGCTAGGTTTGATGGCTCATCACATCAAAGCAAAACGAACCCTAGAGAATACATCGCTCTGAATGCGCCTATGGTCATCTATATACAGTTCTCTTCTTGAAAAGCAACTCCAAGCCGCCTCCCAGATCCATCCGGGCCGTAAGAAGCACAGCGCCACACTCCTAAAACCACACATTCCACAGACCCATATCCAACGCAACGCCAGCTAATATCACATCCAAAGGTACAACCCAAGAGACAATTTGCACATGTGTAAGGCCTCAGATCCCACCCATCTCAATTTCCCCATCGATCAACCCATAGTCCAAGAAATCCGCCTCCCCAAAATCCATACTCTCATCCACATTCTCCTGTCCAACCACCGCAGAATCCATCTTCCTCCCGTCAGTCCTCTTCCTCCTCGGAATAGCCATAGCCCTTCCACCCAATCCACACACCAAAGGTCTATCTCCTAAAATTTCACTCCTTCCTAAACCCGTATCCTCATCGAAGCTCATACGCCGCTTCTTCGCCCCAGCCGTGGAAGTGGCAGACACATTGGATATGGTGCTCCCTTGACTCAACGGCGGACAATCCTCATCTTCATCCACCCTCTCTTCTTCAAGCGGGGCGTAGATCCCCCATGCTTGCTGCTGCAACCCACCAATCTTCAACAATCCACAAAACGGCGTCAGCTCCCTCGCTCTCGGCCTTGTCCTCATTACCGTCTCCGTCGCAGGCTGTTTCTTCTCCTGGGCGGGCACCGCAAGCGTGGCATCCGAGAAGAGGGTGAACGCGGAGTATGTGCCCGTCTTGTAGCCTTCTGGAACGGATTTGCGTACCCGCATGCCGACAGAGAGGAGGTTGGATTGCACGGACGCAGGGAGGGATGGTGCGCTGGTTTCTGGGGCGGTGGTTTGGGTGATGGAGTACAATTGGGGGGATTTGTCGGTGGGCGAGACTGAGGCTGCGAAATATGAGGTTATTGAGGGTTGTGAGCCTGCGTAGGGACGTTTGTGCTGATGGGTCGGGGCCATGGCGGATGAGGTGGTGGTGCGGTTGACGTCGTCGTGGGCAGAGCCTCAGATTGCAAAGAGGAATCGAACTTGTGTGCGCGATAAAATTTGGGAGTTGTTCGAATTGAGAGGGGTGAGCTGATGACGTATTTTGTCTCGAATTGATGGGGTTCTGAGGTTGTCAATCCTGAGATGAAGTTGGTTATTTGAGGGGCTGGAGTCCACACCAGATTGGACGAGAGTCGCGTGAAAATTCTTGGCGTGAATTTTGGCGTTTAGTGCTTGAAATATCTACAACCTCGAAGGTGGAATCTTAAATACCCCACCACATCCTTCCGCTCAAGTGATGCGTCAGGTAACTCCTCAATTTCGTTTCTATACAGTCATTCTCCAAGTCAAACTATCTTTGTTTCAAACTAGACTTGGAGCTTCATTGTCCTTTGCCAATATCTCAAGCCTGGTAAAGGACCCCCAAAGCTATCATGAGATCCGAAGCATAAATTCACCATCCTGATGTATTAAGCAAATTTGTCACATTGATAAGGGCGATAAACTAAGATTAGAGATATTTGATCACGCTACAGAGCCGCATTTCAACAATCCGGAGCTTGCAAGCTATCTTTAACATAGCGAAGCTTCCGATAAGGAAATTGAGCTCCTGCTTAAGACTATACAGAAAATTAATTGTATGAAGCAGAAAATTGTTCCCACAAGCCCGCCTTCCAATGATCAGCCTGACTTCCCGGGCTCAATAGTTTCAATAATCCTTCTAATATTTAATGTCAATCATACTTTGCCTTTTGCGCCGTCCACCGTTCTGGCAGCACTATCAATATATTGAGCATCGCGACACTATACAAGGAGAGCAAGAAAGCATTTTGCAGATCTCCTGGATGGCCAAGCAGCCACTTGGTCGCAAATATGGTTGATGGGATTTGAGAAATTGCAAGTGCAACGCAGCATTTCCAGAAAGATAGGCCGTGCACGGCCTGTATTCCCCAGCCGGTTATGCCAAACTTCTTTTCCAACATACCGTTGACCTTCTTTGGAACGAGTATCATGACATCTTCTATGTCCTTTGGGCTGCATTTGTGCGGATAGTGAAGATGGTGCCTTAATGTCTCGGCTGCGAAGTTTTTGACAAGTCCTGGTGGCTCTGAATCTTGATAGCTATAGTTCTGGTCTGTGAAGGGTGGCAGATCTTCCTTTAGGCATACAATGAGATCCTTCGAGCTATCACCCTGGGCGCCGCGTTTGAACTATGAATGGCATTTAGTCTTTACTTGCGTTGAACAATGCGGCTTAGTCAAGAATTTACCAGTACGAACTTGACCCCATCACAGTCTGTTAATGAGACCAATCGTCGTATGCCTTTGCATGCCTTGTAGGTAGATCGCAACTTCTCGATGATTGAGGTATCATCAAGGCGAAAGAGCCCGAGGGAGAATAGCAATGTGTCAGCTGAAGTTGAGTCAACACACCAGTGCAGAAATGACCGTGCCAATGTTGTACTTGTGCTTTGCTGCTGCGTATTCTGTCTTGCAGTTTCCTGCCCTGCGCTGTTTGTTGACGCGTTCTGGCTACTCCCACCAAAATTGTGAACCGGGGAACTAGAGATGCCCTGACTAGTACCTTCCTGTAACGTCCCCATCGTCACTTGACCGTTATGGATAGGAAGAAGTGGCGATTCTGTTATTACCGGAGAACACCATTGAATAAGCTCAGTCGCTACGTCTAATTCTGCGTCAAACGAGAGGGCTGCACCACATTGCTGGACAGATAACTTAGCTTTGTACATTCGATTTCAAGGGAGATCAACATACACAGCTCCAGGAAATCCTTACATGGCTGGTTGGACAAACTCTCCTCCTCGGGTTCAGGGGCCACCAAAGAATTGGACGGCTAGATATTATTTCCATCGTTTCTTTGATTCTGTCAACCAAAGTCGGCTGAGGTACCAGATGGCTAGGTGTTAGTCTAAACAACCAGTTTCGATACAGGTATGAACTTTCGGCTGATGTATATAAGTTTGAATTAATAGATAACGAAACACTGGGCTTATCAGTCGTTTTCTCATTGTCTGAAGATTGCGAACTCGTGGCACTTAATTCAAACCCTTGTATAAATTGACCATCTCCCCGAGACCAATTCGACAAAAATTGCTCTAGCCTCTTCATGGCATAACTGGTTATTACAAAGTTTTCAATGATCGCAAGCGCTTCGGGGTCCTCCAGGAGATGCCGGAAATAATCTTCTTGTGGATCTCGTTTGTTTTTGTTTCGCAGCCTTCTGTGAAACTTGCGGACCAAGTTTGTTAGATTGTTATTCGGTGATTCATCGTTTGGAAGCTCTTGTCCCGCATACCGTAGCCTTGCGCACACGATGGATGAGATATCTTTTCCATGCGCTCTATAAAAGTCCGCGGTTCCGGTTCTGAGAGTACCATGTGCTTCAGATCTCAGATTTAATCCAAATACTATTAGCAAGTTTCCAATGCTTTCCCTGAATTGATCCCCGCTAGTTTCGTTGTTTTTAAAGTATGCGCGACAGGCTGACGAAAAAGTAGAGGTATTGTTAGCAACGAGGAGATTGGCTAGCTTTTGCTCTGCAGGTACATATTCATCCTCTGAAAGTGTCGAGCCATATGATTGTATTATGTCCCCCTCGCGGCTAAGAATTGGGAACCTATCTAAATGCTGTGATAGCAGGAGTTGTGAATCGCTGGAATCAGCTAATAGAGATCCAGAGTCAGATATAACTGATTGCTTTGAATATGCCGTTAACTCTCCTTGTTTTCCTTTCTGCTTCTCTTTTTCACGACGGTTTTGAAATGAGCTCTGTAATAGCTGTTAGATGTTTGTAGCCTAATCATTCTTATATATACGTGCATTGACTCTTTCTATGGCTACACCTGTTGATTCCGCATAGTGCCTTTTGGCGTCGGCTGAAGGCTTCGGGCTGTTCCAAAATCTTTTCTCCAGAAATTCAACATCTTCGTCAATCTCGGTCTTATACACCCATGTCTCAAGTAGTGTTGGAGGAAGATCCAAATTTCTATCATCTGGCATCAGCAAATCATCTGTCTTAAGGTCAGCATTTCAGCCCTTGCCCAGACATTATCAACATACCTTCTCCTATACTACTGGATGGCTCCAGCCCAACCGCCTCAAGTCGCATCCGCTCGTATTCCATAGGTTACTAATGCCTTTTCTAGTTGCTTCATAAACCGGAATGATTATAATTTTTCCCCTCAGCTCTTGCAAAATTAAATGATAAGAGGGCGCTTTTATAGTTGAGGAGTTGTCTAAGCCACCACGGATTAAAGACAGTCTCGGCTACACAATCAATCTTAGCCAATGACGGCTTGCATGAAGCGAACATGCAATAACTTGAGAACGTCCAGTCGATCACCGCAAGGCTACATTAACGAAGCTTTCGAAAACCTCTCATAAGTGACTGATTGGGCAGGACATTCTTGAAGAATGGCTGAAGCTTCTGTATGAACCGAACAAGCCAGATATTAAATTGCCTACGGGAAGGGGCTAATGCGTATTGAATGGATCAAATCGTGGCTATCTATGATTTCATATCCATTTCCCGTTCCCTCTTCGAGCCAGAAATTAACATTATACGTTCATTATCCCCTTTAATGATATATTGCATACAAGGCACATTACGATGCAATACACAAGTGTCATCCCCCTACACACAAAAAACTCCTAACTACTATGTAGTCTGTTGGTTCGGTTTCATGCCACCATGTCAATAATCCACTCTCTGAGCCTCAACCTTCGGGGTTCTTGTGCAAATACATTTTTAGTACTAGAAACAGGCATCATCCTCACGCTTTCAATTTATTTCTGTCCTAGAATCTCATCCTCTGAGAACCAGTTTCCATTCAATCCATATGACACCCTTCGCGGTAATTTGGCCTTGAAAATCACATCCTTCATCCGCTTTGCATCAACCACTCAAAGCTCACTTCTGTAGCCTTGTCTAGCCATGCCATCCTTGCCTAGCTGCCGCTCATCGAAAACATACGTCGATCCAACTATCATCCTCATTCTCCCTATTATCTCGGACTATAAAGCGTGGTTCTTGCGCATAGTGCCCTGGTGGAAGTTTAAAGATCTTTATTGGGTCATATGGATCGGTAGAGGCGAGGATTTCGGACACGGTGTGAGTGTCGGTACATCCTGTGATGGATGTAGGAGGAGAGAATTCAGCGCGGGAAATAAGTGCTTGCGTGTCGATCTTGACTAGGCAGTCGATCTTTACTGCTCCTCCAAGCGCAGTTTCGAATGGCAATTTTGTGACTGAGCATCCGAAGACGTATCTACAGTTCTTCATAGAGCGGGAATCGACTATTGGCGGTACTCAAATGGTATGGCTGCGAGCGCAAATTGGTGTGTGATAATATTGCGCGATGAAGTTAGCGAGAAGCGGTAGTAGTAGAGGCGGCATTCCTCGCCTTTGACACCACAAGGGAGGCTGGAGCTTATTACTGGGATAGGAGCCGCAATATTGTCGGCGCTGTAAATCATGGCGGCGCTGGTGAAGCGGCAAGCTAGCATATTGACTGCTATTGGTTGGTGGAAATTGGTAATGTGGTTGATGGGAAACTCGTCCCAGCAGTTTGCGACATGGAATATACAGCAGGGATCCGACTTGAAGCAACGGACAGCAGTTGGATTCCATCGTGGGAAGACGCCGAATCGCGGTCGTCCCTGTGGGTCATAGGATACGACTGGGAGACTCCGAGCCAAGTTTCGTGGGTCCAGGGATAGTGATAAATCCATTACGATTGTATGCTTAAGGGAAACTCCAAAGTCATGCATCATCTTTGGAGCCTTGACTCCAAGGACTGGGGCGTTGACAAGTCTTTGCTGCGCGACACCAAAACTGTCACACGCACTTGGAAGAAAAGAGTAATTGACAAACAATGCAAAGAAGCTCGAGTGGAGGAGCACCATTTCTTTCGTCTCAGGATCAACTTTTGGATGCGCAGTGGTCCAGTCCCTCATGAAGTTCAGAAATCCGTCTCCGCCAAGCCTTCTCTCGGAGACTTCTAGCGGCTCTTCCCAATCTTCGCCAGCTCCGTATGTGAACTATCACAACACATCATTGTCCTCGAGAACGAAACTGACTTTTAAGGTACTTCACAAGGACATTAGGTATTTCAATTTATAAGAATCAATGACAAAATCTAGCAATAAAAGCGCTGAAAGCGGCCAGCATGAAATTCTGGTAATACATATTTTCCGCCAACTCCATAATGATGAGAACTTGGAGGGAAAGTGACGTCCAGCCCATTTCCATCATCCCTGCATAGCACAGGCGAGGGTCCAGCTCACTTGTGTGCAGCCGATCCCTGTACATTCGTCTTAGTCAATAGGGGTATCCAAATTCCTTGGACCCCGAGCTTGGTTTTTGCCTGGCTTCCCACTCAACTCCGCCTCATATAAGTAGACTTAGACTAGCGCAAAATTGACATGATCGGGGTCTCCTTGCTTCATTCAGTTTTATTTTATTCTCATAATTCATAACACTCAAAGTGAAGATGCACCAGTAGTAACACGCCATGCTCGTTTGAGGGTCCACCAACTTTAGTCCCAAATAGCAGTCAGCATCGACAATCTAAAAATAGACATCGTTGAAGATTATGGAACTTTCTATCTTATAAGCATCTCTGAATTGGGGTTCACCGTCTACCAAGGAAACTTTTATTCGTCGTCCGTACTACCATGGGTTACGACTACGCCTTGATGTTAGTACTGCCCTCTAACTGAAAACATATCCCTAACAAGCAACAGGCATTTAAAATGCAACCTTCCAGTCTCCATTGTTTTGACAATACTGTACCGGCCGCTTTTTAGTCGCATAGATGCATACAAGATCATGTTCCTGATCTCGATCGCTTTTGTTTCAACCTTGCCATGGGACTCATACCTAGTACGGCAAAAGATCTGGACGTATCCACCTAACGTGATTATCGGCCCTCGTCTGTGCTCTGTTCCAGCAGAAGAATGTTTCTTCTTTGTGATACAAACATACAATACTGGGCTTCTATACCTGCTCCTCAGCAAGCCTGTGTTTAAATACACATTACCCGCTGGCCGGCGAAGCATCAGTGACCCAGTTCCGCTCAAGTTTGTGAGAGATGTAGGAATCGTATTCCTGTTGGCGGTTATTGCTGCTAGGTTGTTTCTGCTCCATACTAGTGGCAATGGCCTGTACATGGGGTTGATATTGTCCTTCGTAGGGCCAATTACATTGATGCTGTGGTCACTAGCATATCAGTTCTTGGTCCAGCTTCCACTATCAGGTACAATCCTCCCTATACTAGTCTCGACTATCTTTCTCTGGATCGTTGACACCAATGAGTTACGGAAGGGAACGTGGAATATCGAATCTGGCACTAAGCTTGATATTCAATTGTGGGAGGGGTTGGAGATCGAAGAGGCCATTTTCTTTTTGGCTACCAATGTCTTAATCGTTTTTGGGCTTGTCGCATTCGATAATGCTCTGGCAATTCTATATACATTTCCGAACCTGTTTATAAAAGTGCCCGAACTTCCATCGCCAGTCATGCTTGTGCGAGCTCTCATAACGGATACTTCGAAGTATGACTGTGATCGAATTCGTGGCATACAGCAAGCATCGAGACGCCTCCAGAAGAAGAGCAGGAGCTTCCATCTAGCGAGTGCCGCATTCCAGACGGTTTGCGCATTGACCTGACACTCCTGTAGGCCGTAGATATCATTTTGAAGATATTTAGACTGACCAGAGCCAGGTATTCGTTCTGTCGAATGGCAGACGACTTGGTTGACAATTCAACTTGCGCGAGTGATGCCCATGCGTGGATTTCGAAGCTATCACACTACCTCGATCTGGTCTATGCTTCTAAGGAGACGCGGGTTATCCGGCAGCAGCCAGACACTCAGTATTACATAATTGAAAACTTTCCACCATCATGTCATTCTGCTCTACAGCTTCTTCCCACTCAACTGCTCTCACATGAGCCGCTCTATGGTCTCCTAGACGGGTTCCAGACAGATCTTAAATTTCAAAAGAATAGAAATTTCCCTATCGAGAATGAATGCGACCTTGATAGATATGCCCAACAGGTTGCTGGAACAGTCGCCGAGCTCTTCCTCGAACTTGTGTACCATCATAGCAATGGTAGGGACACGATCACCACCAAGCAAAGAGAGGAGATTGTCCACAGTGGAGGTCGTATGGGAGTTGCTTTGCAATATGTCAACATATCAAGAGATATAGTCACCGATGCAAATATTGGAAGGGCCTATATCCCTACATCTTGGCTAAAGGAAGAGAACGTGACCCCTCAAGACGTGCTTGACCATCCAGATGGACCCATCATTGAAAAATTCCGTAACAGGTTGCTGAGAATGGCATTCAACGAATACAGAGAAGCCCAAAATGCAATTCTGCAACTACCATCTGATGCCCGGGCACCAATTCGCGTGGCTGTAGAAAGTTATATGGAGATTGGAAGAGTGCTGAGGGAAAACTGGTATGTAGTGAAAGAAGGAAAGGTCACAGTGCCTAAGCTGAGGAGGTTGCGAGTAGCGTGGATGGCCTTGAACGAAGGTTAGAATTCTATCCGGTATCCCATATGCCCGTCAATATTAACATCCTGTTCCCAAGCACATTTGGTGCGTATAAGCTAGGGGTACATTGGATGCGTGAACTTCGGAGTACCCCTGTAAGGGGTATTTAAGATGCTACCCGCAAATAATGTTAACGTCATGACTTTCTAGTCTCATTCCTCACATTTGCTTTGGATACTTCTTGCCGTCATATGCAGGACCTAAAATCCTTCTAGAAGAAGTTCGTGAAGAATCCTGCATCAATGAGCGGTACTGTATCTCTGTCATTGCACTAGTGCTTAAGGGGTAACAATCCCTTATCTCTCCACATCAACATTTCGCTATTGATTCCCTCTTGGCTCACGTTGGTTCTGCGCGGTAAGGCGCGGGCTTATTTTCTTCTTCTACGGGCTCACTCCACCTTACAGGTACCAGAACAAATATGTCTTCGAAACCCAAGCAAAAGACTGCGATTATTGTCGGTAAGATCTAAGTTGTCCCGCACCGACCCCTCCAAGTTCTCCTTCGCAACCCTCCATGTAATCTTCAAGGCAAAATCGCTGACGCGTATGCAGGCGCCGGAGTAGGTGGAATAGCAAGTGCTGCGCGACTTGCCAAAGCCGGCTTCTCTGTTACCGTACTCGAAAAGAACAACTTCACTGGCGGACGCTGCAGTCTGATAAACCACGACGGCCACCGCTTCGACCAAGGCCCCTCCCTCCTCCTCCTTCCCAAACTTTTCAGAGAAACCTTTCACGACCTCGATACATCCCTAGAAGCCGAAGGTATACAATTGCTGAAATGTGAGCCGAATTACCGCTTGTGGTTTGGAGACGGGGAGGGCTTCGAGCTGAGCACTGACTCCAGCATAATGAAGCGTGAGATTGAGAAATGGGAAGGCAAAGGAGGATTCGAAAGATATTTACAATGGTTAGGCGAGGCTCACAGGCATTATGAACTTAGTGTGACGGAGGTGCTGCATAAGAATTTTGCTTCGATATTCAACTTGTTACGGCCCAGCTTTCTAAGTCATGTTTTTGCACTCCACCCTTTCGAAAGTATATACTCGCGCGCTTCGAAGTACTTCTGGACGGAGAGGTTGAGGAGGGTCTTTACCTTTGGAAGCATGTACATGGGAATGTCTCCATTTGATGCGCCAGGAACATACTCGCTATTACAATATACGGAAATAGCAGAGGGGATATGGTATCCAGTCGGAGGTTTCCATGCTGTAGTTGCGGCCTTAGTTAGAATATGTGAGAAAGTAGGTATAGCTGTAGGGTTTATACGTGATCATTCTAAGTCTGCTGAAATACGGCACGGTGTAGCCGCTCTTGGATATGTGTTTCTATTATCGATTCCACCATTTCTAAAGAGCTTGCTAACTTTTAATTTCTGCAGCTAGAAGTTGATGTACGATTGAATAGCCCAGTGGACTCTATTTTATCTACACCAGACGGCAAAACTGCTATCGGCGTCCAGCTCTCATCCGGCGAAAAGCTCGTCGCAGATATTGTCATAGTTAACGCTGACCTCGTCTACGCATACAACAACCTATTTCCTACCGCGAAGATTGATTCATATGCTAAATCATTGCAAAATCGTGATGGCTCCTGCAGCTCAATATCATTTTATTGGTCTCTATCCCAACAAGTCCCAGAGCTTCAAACCCATAATATCTTCCTCGCAGACGAATACCGAGAATCATTTGACTCAATATTCGATAGACAAAGCATACCTCGTGAACCTTCCTTCTATGTGAATGTACCCTCACGAATCGATCCCTCCGCCGCACCAGCAGGCAAAGACTCAATAGTAGTCCTCGTTCCCGTTGGTCACCTTCTCAACTCTTCCACCTCAATAGCCAGCGCAGATTCTAGTGTAGGCCTTCTCACAGAACAAGATTGGGATAACATAGTTACTGACACCCGCAAAACTATCCTCTCCACTATTGAAGCACGTACAAGTTGCGCACCATTATCTAAACTCATCACCTATGAATCACTTAATACGCCCACCTCATGGCAATCCACTTTCAATCTCGATAAAGGATCCATCCTTGGACTTTCCCACTCTTTTTTCAATGTTCTGGCGTTTAGACCGAAGACTAAACATCCAAAGATGAATGGCGTCTACTTTGTGGGTGCGAGCACGCATCCAGGAACCGGTGTACCAATAATTCTAGCTGGCGCGAAAATTACCACATCGCAAATATTGCAAGATGCAGGAATCAAGGTGCCTTGGGCAGACAAAGAAAGCGTAGTGCAAGACCAAGGTATAAGACAGGATAAGGGCACTAAGGATATCGATCGAGTGAAGCGAGAAGTTGCAATACTTAATGACGTCGGGATATGGTTGCTAGCTTTACTGGTGCTGGTTGCAACGCTGATTTACGTCAACATTGGGTTGGTCGTAACTTGGGATCGAGAGATGAAAGGTGGTTGGGGAAGCGGGAAGTCTCCTGGATGGGGATATGTTTTTCGGTCATGAGTTTGCATGGGAATGACAAAGCACTCTAACAACGTTTTGCAATTGAGACAACTCCGAAAATGGGATTAAATGGCTTTGGAAAAGCAGCCATGTACAGAAGATATTTCTACGCTATCAATAGAGATGTATATAGGATTACTTTTACCACATCAAAATCCCTACGGACCATCATGCTGCCATATTTCGGGATGTCATGAGGGTGAGCTCAAACTTACAAAACATAAATATGAAGCTTAACTCTCCACATATTTCTCTTTGCCGGCGAGAATAAGCACCTTTTGAAATACTGTAAATCGAGTAAATAAATTAAATAGTTTAATGCCCCTGTTGGTATAAAGTCAAGATCATGTGATGACGCACAGACCACCACCACCTGAATGTATTTAAGTTCTCGCACATAGAATAGAACTTAGAACAATCAAAAGAACAAGTCAACCACCTGCAACGAGCATATATAGCACTGCGCTGAGGTCGCGGTGCTACGTGCTCCGTGGGTAACCGACTTAAGCAATTGCAAGTCATACGAAAAAGTATCACAGAGAGTGATACAAACAGCCCCTACCAAGGGAAAACACTAAGCAAGGGCAAATGCATGATAATATGACGAGAGAGAGCCTTGCAAGACGAACCTAAATTTCCCTTCTCCAGTCGCGCAGTGTATGTTATAAATAACAGGCCTTTACGCCAGCCAAATTTCGTAATGCAACTTTCATGGTTGATGAATTTAGGGATTCCTCCCAGACTTTCACCACTGCCCGACCAAGATCGGTTCATGAGACAGACAACGGCCCTGTAACTTCACTGTTGTGGGGATGAAGTTCAACACAATTTCCACTGGCAGCTTAGCTATTGTCCCACGTCTTTTCTTTGCAGCCAGGGAGAAGGTTGTTCCATTAGCATATCCTGCATTCGTAGTAGGGTTTATTTATAGCCTAGACACTAACATCAGCTCCTTTGCATGACTACCAGTGCGCGGTCCCTTCCTGGCCATGGTGTGTAATGCTAAGACTATATGTTATTGTGCATAGATTTTATAGTGATAGCTAGACAAAGGCAAAAAGAAAGAGGGAAATAATTTGTGGTGAATTTGGAGGATGTTTTACTTCCTTCTTAACTCAGGTAGTATGACTCTCTCGACTCAGCATAATTTCTGGGTATTGTGAGTATCAATAGGCAATAAGTGACAGAGACTGATTGTCAAGCCCCTGGAGCTCACACAGAGCCAGCTCTGATGCAGCAGGGGGGTAGGACATGTCAACATGGCCGAGTGTGTAACAGACCGTCTCCATTCTAGTAATAAATCCTTGCATGCCTTGAAAGTCCTCCCGCTCTTCTAAGTCAGCATCTCCGCTCCAATTATCATCACCCTCCAAACTGGCCTCGTCATCAAGCCCAATAACGTCCGGATCATCGGCAGCTAATGCGGAGGTCAGCGCTTCAAGGCAAAGGATGAAAATTTTCGTAACACTGCAGTAGCTTACTTTGATGTCGCCAGATGTTATGGAGCCTCTTAAACTGCTCAATAGCATGCGTATTCCCCCCAACAAGATTCTCATATGTTGTCGGGTCCCAGAGATTTGTGAATGGGTGGTGCCCACCAGAGGAGACATAATAGAGCCGACAAAGTTGATGCAGAGCACCGTCTATTGCGTTACTCACATCCGAAAGTGGTTCTATTGGATCAGGGTCATGAGGAGTGAGTTGTACTGAGATCCAGAAGAGTAGGCATAACACCGTCAGCACCATGGGCCAATCCTCTGGCTGTTGTCGTAAGAGTATACCCCTGGCTGTTTCCAGGATACTTCGAAATATTGACGCAATGCTATTGGGTTTGTCAATTCCTGAATCGGAGTTCCCGGGTTCAAGAAGCTCGGCTATAAAGCTTTCCGGATCATCTCGTCCTTCGCATTCTTGGGTTGTCACAAGGACCACTTTTGCCACGAGGATGAAGCAATGTAGCGTTCGTGCGATGATTGTTGTATCTTCGGCTATAATCGCTGGCTTGCGATGTATCACGGACAGTAATCTTTGCTGATAGCTGGCGCTTTTGAGAATAAACTCGTCACCGATCCAAAAACATTCCAGATCATCAAACTGTCGCAGAAATGCAGCCACGGGAACATCACCTTTGATGTATGGAACGAGAGGTCCTGCAAGAGCCCTTGAAGAGATAAATCTGTCAAGCACTGCTAGCCATCAGTTAATGTTTAAAGGCGGTTAAACAATGTGTCAGAGAGCCTACCCCTCACGTCCTTCTCAAAATCATCAGCTGCTTGAATTTGATGGCAGATGACAGACTGGAAAACCTTGGTTTTAGTTCCGCCTTTCTCTAGAAGCCTATGATATTGGGAAGAAGTCTGTGCCAGTCGGATAGCATCACTAACACTTGCTAAACTGTGGAAAATTAGGAGGAGGACCTCGCTAGGTAGCGCAGAAAGGGTAAGCATATTTGTGTGTAGAGCTGGTTTTGATCCGTGCTACTAGCCATGTCAGGAGAAAAGGGCTGTCCCGGTTTTGCAAAGAGGCATAAGTTTCCGCTTTTCTCAAAAGACCGGAATGTTACTTCAATAAGTCTCCCTTCTTTTTCGGTGGAAGACGTGCATATGAGTCACAAGATTGCATGCGAAAATAGAACTCCGTAGCCCATACTTGTTGCAGCGCCAAGGTGCGCTAGTCTCGTGACTTTAGAAGCCTTGCCCATTCTAATTACCTGGTGGCTGAAAGGTAGCCCGCGCACTGGCCAATCACCTAAAGTGTGATCCCCCATTGCGTTGTGCCACTGGAAGATTAGCATGTAACATCTATCCCTTAAACCACCAAGGCGTTCTACGGGCTAAACATATTCGGGTTGTATCATGACGTCACTGAGAATTACTAGCCTTTCCCATGCGTGTACGAAGGGCGGGGATCCACGCCACAACCCCGCCAAACGCCAGATATGAGAACACCACATGTAGGATCGAATTCAACAGTTCAGCTGAAAATTAAAGAGTTTATATATAAGCCTTTGAGCTTTTACAGTCTTTTGGATTTCAGAGCTGCTTTCACTTGCCTTCACCCGCAATTCGCTCCTATTTTAGATATCTCCGCTCTCATACCTCTGTTGTCTGAAGTCACAGGAAGGTTTTGCAAGCTGGATGGCGGACAACAAGACTACGGTTTCGGGGCAGCCGCCTACCAGACAAGTAAACAACGCATCACAGACGGCGGAGAGAGGATGTCTGCGGTCGTTCTTTACGTCAGAGTCACATGGGACTGCGAATCGTCCCCAAGACCCGGAGGCGGGTCAACCTATCCCACCGGCACCGCGACAATCTACCCCACAATCGCCGTTGCTAACAGGTGTGCCTCGTGTGACGCAAATATTCGACCCTGAAGGATATGACAAGACTTACTTCGACCATTTTCGGAGAAATCCTAATGAGCTACGCTTTCTTGTTGTTCACGACTTCCGCTACCTGCAAATGAAGAATATCTACTACTACCAGATGGAGCTTTTACAGAAGTACCCCCCCAGAACGACTCTAAACCAGGATAATATAACGGATCTACGGAGGCTTCTAGCAGATTACTGTATTGATGTTCCCTCACTAACGCGAGCTATCACTCATCTCTACTTAGGTCAAGCCCTCCAAGATTATGAATATGTGCTCAGGCTCCCTAAGCCCTCATCGGGGAAAGCTCGCATTCAGAGAGAATGCCTCGAACATGCCCTGAAGGGTACTAATTTGGATCGTAGCGACCACCGGCTGATCCCCGGTGCTACTGTCGATTTTCTGGAACGCATTTTATCCCAGGACCTTTCAGATGTCGCTTCAAATAGCACAGGCCTTACTTGGGCCGGCAAGTTTCAGACTTTGCGTCGAGATCTTTCTGGAAAGGACATTATGCGTCGTATATTTGTTGGCACCTTCATTGGCGCCCCATTCCTTCTCGTTCCAATGATCATATTACAGTTTCGTACGACTACGGCATGGAAACTGTCTACAGTCTCGATTGCTGTAGTCCTTTTTTCTGTTTTCCTTGGTGTCTGCTCCGAACAAAATAATGGTGATCATCTTGTGGCAGTAGCAGCGTATGCGGCTGTTATGGTTGTTTTCGTGGGCACCTCAACGACTGGGTAGAGTACTGTTTTAAACTGAACCTGAAGTTTGGGGCCTATGCAGCTTGAGTTGTACGTCAATATACTCAATGGCAAATGCTGTTGCTGAACTATTAGATTCACCTTTAATGAGCTGCATTCTTGGTATGACTGCAGGTCCCATTTCGACTTCTTCCTGAATCTCTCTGTGGCTTATTGCGAGTTATTGTCCCACGATAAGCTGGAGCTAGTGGCTGGTTTGTATTGCAAATTACATCAGGAGCGTTAAAATCGCGCGATTGTGAAGGCACCTTCCAGGAAATGCTTTCAAGTTCAACTATAAATCTCTAGTTGATAGGGACTTGATTACATGTTCAAATTTAACTATGGAATACCTTGCCAAAATGAAAACTGTGCTAGAGTCCAAAAGCCAAGGATCAAGTAATTTTGCAACAATTTTAACTCCCACAAATGCTTCGGATGAACTGTCCTCCTAGCGCAGTAACCAGTTTTATAAAGCCCAGCTTGGCTTGCTCAATTAGTACATGAGAATCTCCCAGGAATGGGGGTATGCGGGACTCACCTACAAGGTAACTCGGAAGTCAATGACTCTGCCACCGTTCAGTACGGGTGCCGTATGGACGCCATGGGAACCGCAATTCACGGTAGAACATCCAGGCCAAGCGATGGAAAAGGCGGTTAGCTTCGGATCTACGCCAAATACAATCCCGGAAGTTAGTCTCGTCGACTTAGATTTCAGTAATATCCCCCCGCTTGTTGTTAAGGGAGACAAGGATTGTATATGGCATGAGAAGCCCCCCTGACTTAGTAACTGCTACCTGGTAACCCAGCATTCGCAAAGGTAATTTTCGCTCCAAATAAGAAGTACCTCAAACACAGGCACTTGCCAAGTAGGGATAAATTCGTGATTTGTGGACAACTTTAGACTCTTGGAATTGATAGCAATCGAGATGTTCGAGACTTCAAAGAAGCACGCCCTTTTCGACATTTCCTTCTCAATCAGGTTTTCAGCTTTCTTTACTCTTGCCGTATCAACGGTAACACCGCCACTGCCATCCTTTTTTAATTATATTGATATCTTGGAAGGCTTCTCGTAGCAGGCTGTGAACTAATATCGGAAGGGCTACGAGCCTTAGGCACATGGCTTGACAAACCACGTGTACAATCACGTGCAATATTTCTTCGCCACTTTGACTAACCAAATTTGGATGTGGCGGGGTCACCCCACCACACCATTACAGCTTTTATTTTCAATATTATCCATATTCCTATGAATTATCCATTTGATTATGTGTTGCCATCCAAAAACAGATCGAAAACAGACTTCGCCAGCTGAAAGAAAGGCAGTATGGACTCTTTATATGAAAGGAAACAAAGTGCCTCAAATTCGAGCTGAAACTGGGCTTCTTCGTTCTACGATTCGATCCATTATCCAACGTACTGAAAAGACTGGCGATTTCAGCTTTATAACTAAACGTCGGCCTGGGCGTCCTAGAAAAACGAATCCACGAGATGATAGACACATTTTGCGAGTAGCAAATTTAGATACAAAAACTACTTTTGAAGCACTGTTAACGCCGTCCAAATTAGGGAAGCAACTTTCTATTGCAACTATACGAAATCGACTTGCAGAAGCTGGAAAACACAAACGCCGCTCTCGCCGTAAGCCTTACTTTAAACCTCAATACAAATTTGGTCGAAAGCTTTGGTGTCAAGCCGAGAAAAAGAACAAAAGGGATTGGAATAAGGTCTGTTGGTCGGACGAAGTTACTTTCGAAATTGGACAAGATAGCAATACATATTGGGTTACAAGAGGTCCTGGGGAAGAATACCTAGAGAAAAACCTTCGACCAAGCTTTAAATCAGGCCGTACAACAGTTGGAGTGTGGTCTTGTTATTGCGGTGACGAAATGGGCCCTTTAGTGATTATCGAGAATGGAGGCCGTATGAACGCTGCAAGGTATTTAGAGACTGTTAAGAAGTATTTTATACTTTTTTACCGAAGAATGAGAAAGAAATACGGGCCAGAAGTTGTCATGCAAGAAGATAACGCTCCATGGCATACAGCAAAGATCGTACGAGAGTATATGGATAAGCAACGAATCAAGAGACTACGGTGGCCCGCACAATCTCCTGATCTCTCCCTAATTGAGAATCTTTGGAAGTAAATCAAGAATGCTATTGGGAAAAGGCGTCACAAGATCAAAAATATAGGAATGATGGAAAGAGCGTTGGAAGAAATTTGGCCTACTATTGACCCACAAACCCTTTTGAAATTAAACAGTTCTATGCCTAAAAGGCTAGATCTTTGTATAAAAAACAAAGGAGGGCCGACTAAGTATTGAATTAGCTTTCAATCAATACCAGTTACAACATATTTGGCTTTGTGGTTCTGTTTAAATCCTTGATTCTATCATAAGGTATATTTTTTGCAAGTGGCGAAGAAATAAATCACGTGATTGTACAGCCCCACAAAATCAAAGAGCCAATCATCTTGGGAGAAACAGCAGAAACATTTCTAGAAACAATGTTACGTGTCGCAAGAAAAGACAGCCTTTCTAAGGCGTTTCGAAGGGAAAATACCGAAAACCCCGCTTTCAGCCACCTGGCCGTATCCTTGTTTCGAGACCCCAACTTGAAAACTGAGTCTCCAGCAAGCGAGCATGGCTGAGGAAGGCGCCGCTACTGCAACGTTAGAATGGGACGGTTTTACGCTAGATCACAAGGAGCCGATTTTGCTATTCCAAACGCCAACCTCCCGCCAAGCGCCATTATAATGGATGTTCTGGCGTAGGGAGCCAGTTTTTGCTCCTCTTCAACGCCATCGCCTGGCTGGCAATAAATGCGTTTCAAATTACTCTGTCGGTAAGCCGTCATCATGTAATTCTTGAAGTATCTCCCTGTGAAAAGCATAGACTAGCGCCTTCTCGTAGCTCATTTACTGAGATGGGCAATTTGATGAGGTGCCACTGCCTCGAAGACATTGTGACACCTGCCACACTCAAACTAGGCACGCATGGTTGTAACAGATGCTGAAATGGATATGTTATGTAGAGATTGAGATCAACTTAACCTGTTGGCGGCCAGCAATCTACATTACTCCACCACCTCCCAACCAGCATGGTCGGCTTACAAAAATAGCATTCACTAGCTCAACAATTTTAGCTCGCCAAGCCACATTCCCTTAATCTCCTTCTGCACATACTCTACCACTCGCCTGAAAATTCCTTCCATCCATCAAAAGTACCACTCTCAAGATGCCGTGCTAGCCCACTCACTGTTGAATGACGCTTTACAGCTTTCTTCTTGCTCCCCTCGCTTATTGAGGTATCAATAGACGGAAGGATTGCCAGGTTTCTGGCCTGGACCAGTTCTTTCCGGAGAAGTTCTCAACAATCGCATCCAACGCAAGTTGATGCAGAACGTGCTGAAGGAGAATTTGATTCAAATCGCCTGTCTATACAGCATTAAAAACCTTATATTTTTCTGCTTTCGGAAGACTTGAATGCTGTCAATGGATACCTGCTTGTCTTTCAACAGATATCTGGAGGATCAAACACATGCAAGATCAATAAATTGAGAGAGCTATACGGGGTACTTTCGCGAGCATGCATAGTAGAAAATGATGTGCTTATGGCAGTTCTTGAGATAGCCACAGTACCATACTTTAGGCTGTTTAGCTTTCGTTCTTGAGTGGATGAATGGAAGGTAGAGATTTACATCCCAAAATGGTAAGCAGATCACGTTAGTCTAGGGAATTAGGTGAAATACATGAAAGACATCTTTGACCGACTGCCTGTACTATGACATAATGAGACTCTTCAGACCATCTACGCCGTCTAGATGTATACCATATCGCAAAGCTACATATTATAGAGTTAATGGGAGATTTGTGTACCCTAACATCGGTTGTCTTCCTCCTGACTTCCAGCAGTAACTCTACCACGTTCGTAAAGTTGTGACGAAGGCACCACTGCCTGGAAATTTTAGTCTAAAGTTGCTTGCGATATGGGCGATCGCTTTCCTAGTTGTTTAATGTTACAGTCATTGGCCTCAGCTAGATCCATAAATCCTATAGCTTCCATAGCTGTTTGGTGCTTATTCATAGGGCGAAGGGCACGACTGTTGTAATTGGCCGACTTACTTTAGGATTTTGGTACCCAACGTTGTCGATCAAATGTTTGAATATTCTGTCTTGCTTGACAGGACGGCTGAATAGAGGAGGGGTGTAAAGAGGTTCCCGGAGTGAGTTTTATACCACTACTGAGGTTAGGACGGAGGTGTATGGGAAAGTCGGAATACGGGGCCAAATGTGTTGGGCAGGCCAGTCCGTAGGATTAGGGATGATATTTATGGTTAGTTCTCAGCTCCTGCTACCATTCTAGCTTTTCGATTGGTTTAAGCTTTGTAGATGCCTGAAGACTTGAGCCCGCCATGACATCCTAGGTCAAAAGTCTCGACTAAGCCGGTAGTGAGAAATCGTCTACTTTGGGAGTCTTGTCTGCTGATGAAAAGCGCGGGTTTCAGCGAGAGGTTGTAATCTTTGCTGAGACACAGAAAACCACTGCATAGGATCCAAACCTTCGAATCTCAAGTCTGGTGAGCATCGCCATATGGGATGGCAATGAGTTTCTCCTCATTGGTCTCCTAATGGCACGTATAGCGGGCCAAAACTTGGCATGGTAAGAAGAGATGTTTCGATGGCGTACAGAGACAGATGAGTGAGACAGATTGATGAGACTGTCAACTCTCTACACCCACATAGTGTAGTTTGTGGCGGTTTGAAGCTAGCAAGTCTCGTAATTGCTCTTTGTAACCATGCTTTTGTGCTTAACTTTGGTAGCGGTCATACTCGCGCATATGTTGACCCTAAGAACTAGGAGACTAAAATGGGAGATATACAACGGTTAAGGGCGATGAAGGAATCTCCGATCTAGGTACAGGGCTTATTACGGTAGAAATGCATATGCAAAAGTCCAAAATCATTGTAGATTAGATATAATTTTAGAGTGATAAAGGTGTGTGACACTCATATGTTTCCAGAAGATGTAAACTTTCTCCTGGCTAACTGAATCGTCAATCCTAACATCATCCAGACTGCCTTCATCTAAGTCCGCTTCTCGCAATCACCCTGTATACAATTAACAAAGCTTTGATGCAGTCCCATAATTCTACTAGCATTGATAGGTCCACGCGACTGGGGGCATCACGAAAAGCAGCTCTGAAGGTTCAAGTACCGTCTTTAGCGCAAGTTGAGTCATTGGCAATACTATCCTCTTTATTTGCTGGAACTAGGCTTAATAGTTCGCTACTTGCCTTGAACTATTAAGTCCAATCAAGTTTGCTTACTTATATTACGGGATGAGTCGCTGGTAGCATCTGCGCACTCCTAGTCTCCCACTTTCTTGAAATCAAGGACCTCCTGTTCGGTTGGCATTCGGTGATCGAGTGTATTTCTTAGTACCAGAATGTCCGGGCCAGTGGAATCAGAAGGCTCTATCATTTCTCCGAAGTTACTCAACGGTTTTGCCTAAGGATTGAGCTGTGTAGCCTTCGTTCAATCCTAAACTCGATAACTTGTTCCTTTCGACTAAGTACTGCCTGACTTAACATGGAAATCTAACTATCCGCAATAGTTCGGCAATAACTGGACGCTACCTTCTGATGAACATGCTTGCGCCAATGCCAGCTCATATTGCTTAATGGCATACACTGTTGAGACAGTCCCGAATGCAATACTGATGAGGGTTAACATCAGCACTAGAAACCCAATCCAAAAGGTTGCCCAACCCGATATATTTCTCTTGTCATGTAATAGCTGTTTCAAGTCCCTCGGTGGCTCATTGAATATCTCGACTAGAGCCAGAAGTCTACTACGCCAAACGTCATAGTTGGCTAAGGTAACTATGCGTGGTCTATCGCAGAACCCCAGGCGATACATTTGCATTTTTTGTTCTCGATGTATTAGCTCGCGCGTCGAGCTATCACCGAAAGGAAAGAGTAGGTTTAAGGTATCAATAGCTTCGTGTAAGGTAGTGTGAGGGATCAATGAGTCAGGGTCTTTCGAGTGGTTGAGAAGGCAGATTTTGTGCTCGAAGATAGTCACGACACGACGACTCTTGTCAAAAACCAGGTGATCAGCCAAATTATGCGTCCAAGATATCTTGATGCCGCAGATATTGATGAGGGAGGCAGCTGTGAAGCTTGGATCTAGCTGTGCTTTGAAAGACTTGTCATCTGACCACCCACCTATGTGCGATGCCTGAAATTGGGACTGCACAAGGTCTTTTATTGAAAGTTTAGATGGCCATTCGATCATCCCAACGTTTGCCCGTATAGGCCCAATTGCTACACTCTCCGAATGAACATTAATTGTCAACATAAGTCGCGCTGTGAGCTCTAATGACCGCACAATCGCAGCACCATCGACATCGCGAAACCGATCGCGGAGCAGCTGAACGATGGCTTCTTGCGGCTTGTCGACATTTTCTCTTAGAAATTGAATCAAATAGACAGTCCCGTCAATAGTTTCTGCCGCAAATTTTGACTGGTACTCTCGCAGGCGTGATAGCTCCTCTCCAACATACTCGATAAACGAGGCGTATTCATTATCTTGGAAAGCTTGCATAGACAGACCAGAATTCGGCCAGATCATGGATATAAGTTCGAATTTTGAAGAGTTGTTGAGAGTAACCAGGTCCTCAAGAATTGTTTTGGTGAAGGAGGTGGTCCGGTACATGGCCATTTTTGAATACGTTGGAGCCTGGTCAGGGCTTTACTAAACCTTGTGGTCCGTTAAAAAGCACACTTTATAGCAACAGATTTATCACTGCCATGAATAAAGATGAAAGGCATTTTGGCCGACACTCTCCAAAAAAAAAAACTACGCTGCGCGCCGTGGAGGAAATAAACAGGTTTATCATCGTGCGCCCGTCTTTGCAGCTGCGTTGCACTGCGCCTCCACATCGGCCTCATGCCTCAACGCCTGCCTGACACACAAAATTATCGTCTTCAGCCTTCCTATTCGTTGGAGTAAATTCAACTCAGCCCCTCTTCAAAAGGAAGGTAAGACGAGGCTAGCCTTCATAATTATCCCGTTTCCTCATTCCCGTCCTTCGATTGAAGTCTGCGAAAGAGACTTAACCAGCAGCATAGTCCAGAAGCCAAGCTGAGCTCTTACAAGACTGCTGACCAACCCCAAATGTCTACAGTGTTAGAACCCGTGCAGACTCTTCGACACCCCTCACTCCTAAGCCAGAATTCTTGCGACGAGAGAGGGACATTCAACCACTGTGAGAGGCCTATAACACCGCCTACCACTCCTTCTTCATCCACAGCATCACCGGTTAGCCTAGCACCCAGTTATGCTATCGTGGAACTTCTTTCGGGAAGATTAAGAGCACCAACACACTGCCCCTCGACATCAAAACAAGATATCGGCGAGAGGGAATCAGTTGCGCCACTTTCTACTCCAGTAGAGTCCACAGCTACTGCGGCTCCAAACGAAGTATCTGCTGCAGGAAGTGATGCAAGTTCTGCAGCATTTGTTTCTGTTCATGACCGAGGAGCGCCAGAGAGCTCGTCTTTGCCTCTGCTTTCTAAGATCTTCGTGACGATAGACATTGCATCGTCTAAAATTTGTCGTCCGGACAAAAAGCTTTACGTAGGCAAGATGAAAGATATACATTGTCCCCCTCATTTAGAGGCCGAATGGACGGGAGATATCCGCCCGAGGTTGATTAAAGATCTTTTGCCAGTCCTACAAAGCCTACCTCGCTCTTTAGCCGCTGCGGAGACCATAATTGAACCAGAACTATGTATGGCAGGATACGCCACAGGAAAAGCAACAAATGTCCAGCTGACACCTACTGTTTGGATCCGCTGTGGAGGCAAGAAATGTCGAAAGCTCATTCGAAAAGCCGTGAACGATTTGGTTTATCTCCATTCGTTCAGCCAAGGCCCAGTAGAAGTGCGAATCCGTGGTCCTCGGCCAGCAGCAACGTCGCCAGATTTCGACCCGGCTTATATATCTCCCAAGAAAGAACGCAAATACCTCATGGGTAATACCACAAGGTTACAAGTTCAACTTTCGGTGCCGGGGGCGTCTGCCTGTGGGTTAAGGCTGAGGGTACTAAAATATGATGTATGCGACGAGCACGATGGAAATATATTAACAATAGGTGGTCTTATCAAAGTCGATAACAGGATATATGGACTTACAGCCGCACATGGTATATTGGAATCCCCAAGAGTTACAAAGAACATAACTCCTTATTCCTCAGGATCTGCCGCTTCTGGTGAAGATTCCGACTCGGAGTCGGTGTCAGAAGATGATTCAGACACTTCATTTGACATAAGTTGCCTGGACGACCATAATTCATCTATGGAAATGCACTCTTTGGAGAATCGCAATTTGAACCAAACAGCGAAAACGAAGTTCCAGAGACAAAAGCCGCAACTCCAGTGGGAAGACGTCAAATTTTGTGGCCCAATCTCATATTGTGGACAAGGAAGTATAACAGATGGTACTGATGATGGAATACCTGCTCCTCGGGATGCAGATTTTGCTCTTATTGATATGGGGTTTTCCTCAACATACCAACTATATAACAAATACACACCTAGAAGTGTTCAAGGCTTGTCTGATATTTCAATTCGCGGTGTTAAGCATGATGAAGATCTCAATGGCGGAGAGGTTTTGCTGCTAACTAGCCAGGATCAAACCATAATTGGACATTTACTCCGCGGCTCTTCTCTTTTCATAAATAGAGCTACTGTATTCAATACGAGAAAGATCCAACTAAATGCACCTCTCCGTAAGCACGTCCAATCTCTGAATTTCAACGGTCTGCTAACGAACTCTTTAAGCCACTGGAACTTCAGGAACCTGGGTTGTTCAAGATAACCTCTTGTGCGGGATTATAATAGCGGTATACGATTATGACCCATATGCACATATGATTACCGCGGATAAAATGTTCCAGGATATCCTTAATTTTCGACCAAGTTTATTTCATTCTCGGGAAGTTGTCATTGCAACCGAAGATGATATCAAAGCAGCATATCGGGGACGATTGTCGCAACTTGGACGAGGAGCTCAAGGAGTTCCAACACCCCTCATTATTTCGAAGAATAAAAATAGCTCCCTGGACAACTTTAAAATGGAGTCTAGAGAAATATGCGAGGGCCCATCACGAAACGGAGACGATTTTGAGGTTCCCCTACCAGGGAGTCAGATGAGACCGTCAACGAGCCAGAACTTAAGACTCGCAACGCCTACTCTCGTCTCTCACGAGTCTTGCCTATCCCGGTCCGCCGATATCGGCACTACGTTTTGTAGCAACGATAGTTCATACAGCGATGAGCAGCCCCAAAATCAACGTCAGAGTGTCCGCGCTCTCAGGGAAGCCTTGAATGCTGCCAACGAGGAAGCAGAGCGGCCCTCAGTCGCCAATGCCGAGATGAACAAGGTTCTTAGAGGTAGAAATAAAGAAATGAGACTGTTAAAGAGTGAAAGAGATGAGGTGTCACATAAATTGCAGTATACGCCGCAAAGTCTCGGAAAAGAAACGAAGGTCCGCGGAGAGGCAACTATAGCCACTACCTCAATTAGCAAGAGGAACGAGCGCCGAACTAGTCCCCCCCAGAAAGAAACTAAAGACTTCGCTTACAAGAGCTCAGAAAGAAGCGATCAGCGTTGGAGCCGGTGGGAGCAAGTGTCGCTGCCCCGACTTCTGCCAAGCAGGAGTGCCTTATATGAGCCAAGGACTTACATAGACAAGACGAAGAGGAGCTTTCGTGAATCAAAGCAGTCGATTAAACGAAAGCAGCAGCTTGATATGGAGGATGTTGAAGACGGAGGAGGGGCTGCATACCCGATGCTGCCTATGTCGCCTACCATAGCCCACTACAACTTTTTACCTTTTGCGATGTCTGACGTCTTACCGCGTAATCAGCAAGAATTAAACGGGGTTTTGACGGGTGGACTCGGGAAAGAGCAGGAACTCAAGCCCGAATTAACAATTAAAAGCAGTGATCTACGTCAGATCTCAATTCGTCGTCCCTGGTTACGACGAGCGCCAACTCTACGTGACGTAGGCCAAGCGGAAGCAAATAAACTCGGAAAAGTGGTCGAAATCACAGTCGAAGACGAATCGGAAACAGACGATACGGTAATGGATTCGATAAATGTCAGAATAGGCAGCAGCGTCGGCACGCAGGATGACCAACTTAGGCTAAACGCTCTTGCTGGATCCAAACGCAAGATTTTCTATCCACAAGGGAACTGGAAACCTTTTTCTATGAGATGGCCATATTTGTCTGCTTTAATAATCATTTCAGTGGTTTTATCGTTTGTTCAAGAGTACTTTTACCGTAAAGGAGCACTTTACACTTTTCAAACGACTAATGATCTAAATTCTTGGGAACATTTTAGCTTCAAATACTTACCAACACTAATCGCGGTATCTTTCGGAATTTTGTGGCAAATCACGGATTTCGAAGTTAAAAGATTAGAGGCATATTACCAACTTTCAAAAGAGAGCGGCGCATTAGCGTCTCAGTCTATCAATCTAAGGTATACCACTTTTTCCAGCTTACTAAACCCAACGACAGCTCTACGAAATAAGCATTATGCGGTGGCAATTTCATCTATTGCTACATTGCTTGCCATTTCAGCAGTTCCGACTTTGCAGGTCGCTTCACTAGACTTTAAGCTAGTCAACAACCAGAGCGAGCTCGGTGACAAACAAATAGTGATCAATTCTGTTTTGTCCCGGCTGTTAAGTACAGTCTATGCGATTATAGCCATCTTTGGTTCTATTTTACTTTATCAACTTCAAAAGCGGTCGTCAGGATTAATAGTAAATGTCAAAGGCATTGCAGCTATCGCAGCTATGGCCAATAGAAGTCATGTCCTCTTGGACTTCAAATCTATGGATACTGCGACTTTAGCGACTATCAGCAAACAGCTTCAAACTTACCAATATTCGTTTCGTAACTCTTCCCTCATTTCAGATTCGGACAACCCTTTTTCACGAACAAACAAAGACAAGCATAATATAAGGTTTAAAAAGCACGAAAATCCACATCCATTTATGCTTCGTCTTATAGCAGGAATTCCGTTCACTCTCGGAATAATCGCTTTTATAGTTTTAGTGCCAGTTATTCTTTTCGAAAACAAAGTTAGCATCATTGCCAATAAGGTTCCCTGGCTAGCAACCTTACTTGCAATCTTTATTAAGTTTGCGTGGAGAGCGTTGGAAACGGACGTTTGTATGATAGAGCCCTTTTATATCCTTTCTAAGCGGCACGCTTCGCCTAGAGTTCTAACTTTAGATTACACATCTATGGCTTTCGGCTGGATGCCAGTTCGCGCTTTTTTCAACGGGCATATACTCGTTGGACTCGTTGGACTAGGATCTATATTAACAGAAGTGTTAATCGTTTGCTCTGCTGGTTTTAGTTTTGTTTCTCGGGTAGATTTGGCGCGCAAGCCGGGGTTAGACAAGGTTTCCAATATCCCAAATCCAAACAACGAAGAAAAGCATACCTCTTTCTGGATTTCATTCATGCTGGCAATCGGCGTTCCCACATTCCTCGGGCTTGTTGCAACTTACATCTACTCGTATCGTCGGCGCCCTTTTCTTCCGCGCCAGCCCAACACCATCGCTTCAGTGCTCGCATTTATTCACCAAAGTAAAATGTTGTACGATTTTGTGGGGACCGAGAGACGAAGTAACGACGAAATGCTGAAGCACCTTTTGACGATCAGAAAGACATACGGGTTAGGTTGGTTCGAGGGCAGAGATGGAGAGCTGCATTGTGGTATAGACGAGGAAGAGATAATTACTATGTATAAGCACGGCGAAGCTGCGAGTAATGTGGCGAAGCCGTATGTAATGTGGTGATCTATTCCGGCTATTCAGAACGTGCTCCTGAACCGAGATGTTCGTGGCCTCTCCACTTTCTAATAGACAATCAATCACGCCCACTCTTCAGCAGCTCTTTATCCAAGCATCTCTTTTCTAGCTGCCATTAGAGCATTTTGCTCGCAAAATTTGGGGGCTGCTGTTTTTCCTCTCCCTGGAAAACAGCGATGGTCTCGGAAATTCTGAAGCCTTGCGGGATCAAGTCCTTGTGGATGAAGCCTCCTGGTGGGTAAATGGTGATCTATAGGCAAGACTCTCTAGGAGGGAAGACACATCTTAAGCTTATCAAAAAAATGGGCCGCCAAAGTATTGGAATGTACTCTCGCAAGACTGCCCTTTAGGGTTCCAAACTTCGGGTTCAGAAGTTAACTTGCGAGAACTACCTTCCCGCCGCAGGAACGGCGCTGGGGATGGGCTGAATGGGGCAATCATCAGCGCAAGATGGACATGCGCATTGTAGCATCCTTGATCGTCCTTAAGGTTGGTAAGTAGATCTTTGCCTTCTATTATATTCCATATCTACCTTTTCAAGGCCATAGTACGGCAAATACATATAAGGACGATGAGATACTTAACACACCAATATACCCATATCCCATCCAGTCCCTAGAATGACTTCTGATTCGAGATAGCGGTAGGGCTGGACGGGATGAATACGGACCAACCCCTTGCCAGACTGTGCCAGGTCTAGGTTGGTGATCTCTGGAAGGGTAAAGTACTCCTGAAGGGGCCCAAAATCGCTCTGTGATAGATAGGTTATGAGGCCATTGTCCGTAATATGTCGAAGTAGGAGATTTTGTCTCCGTTGCTGGACAAAATATTCTAAGACTGAGTCACTTTCCAAATCGACTAGGATATTGTAACGGTGATGATGGGTATAATGTTAGTTGGAAACCGTGCAAGAACGAGGCCTTTTGTGCTGCCATGGCGAGTTGGAAAATCGATGATCGATGTAAACGAATCAATCCCTTATCCTCAGCAGTGGCAGTAACATTACCAGCCCGCCGCATAGTTAAACCCGACCCAGTCCTCCCCTGAGTAAAAGGACAACCTAGTTGGCAATACATTCAAGACGAATGTTTCTTGGCCTCGACGCCACTGCCATTGTCGCTGACTCTCTCCAACCTCTCACGATCCTTTGCATTGTGTTTTCCCACTCTTGATCCATTTCTTCTCTGACGCCTTCCAAGCATCTTGCCTACCGCGTACTCTTCAATCATCTCTAGCGCATAAGCACCAGGATGGAATCAAGCATAGCGGGCCAACCCGGCCGCAAGTGCATTCAAGGCGAGGCGCTCCAGCGTCACCGCCAGAATCCTAACCTCAGTGTCTACTAAGCTCAGTACGTGTCAAGCTCCATACCCACGTCTCCTGCTTAATCATCTCTGACTGGCCTCACTCAGCTCCAAGGGTCGATCTTCTGTCCTCAAGCGCGTATCTGAGTCTTATTTTTAACCTGCCCGGCGCCTTGAAAGCGATTCAAGAGGCACTCGTCGTCTTCAACTGCTCGTTGATTATAAGTAAGAGGAGCGCATTCTGGTCCATGACTATTTCCGAGACATCCTTCTTACTTTAGTTCAGAAGTATTTGGACTTTCTTCTGGCGGAAAGAAAGAAAATCCTACAATTCACAGGAGAGGTGGTACAAAGAACTTCATGCAAAAGATTGGATCCATAGAGGTACAAAGCTGCGCATTCCAAACATTGCTCTTCAAGACCTCTAACTGACCAATCTGTCTTTCCAGATGTAAAACCTGACAGAACCCTAGTCAATTGGACCTGCGACGATCAAGGCCACCTAGAAGTCACAGATACCACTCAGGCGATTTTAATATCGCCTTTAAGCCGGAATGTGGAACGTCTCTTCAGACCCATGTGGCAAAGCCTCAAGGGCAGACAGGAAGGGGTGTTACAAAAGCATCAGACATGCTCTTCTTTGGACGAGTGGTAAGTGAGCCGTGTTCTGATCTGGGAATTCGCGATAAGCTCAGTTTACAGTGTATATATGCTCTTGGCGGTGTGGAACTACGGCTCTTAAACGACTGGAAAGAGATGGAAATGAAACGCATAAAGCTGGAACAAGGGATCTTGGTCAGACAATTTCTCTACTTTAAGCCGCTTTGGGGAGGCCTTCTCGATCAAGTCAAGGATGAGACCTGGAATTTTGCTCTGAAGAAAGCGTGCGACGTGGCTGAAATGACAGCGAAGGATCAACCTGGACTAAAGCTTTGAAAAGTGGGGGGAGGAGCTCGGTCCCGAGGCCAAGAGCATGATATCGAGAATGACAAATCTAGGCCCAGTGACTAGAACCACGATGGACGGAGTATTAAAGCATGGATGGTTGTAGAGGGCTGTGTGTATAACTATTTGCGACCGCTGTAGGAGCAGAAGCGATGAGAAATAAAGCAAGATATCGCATGAGATTGTATTGTAATTCCTTTCAAAACCCAGTTTCTGACCATGATATGTGATATATCGCTGGCCACGTACAACCAAAGACCGCTGAGAGAATTACGATGAAACTATTTAGGCATAAATGAGAGGTGATCCCATAACTGCGAAGCAATAAAAAGTCCATCAGGCCTTATCAATTAAACAATGGGATATACTAGGCCGAAAATTTCGTGTTCTCCATTCCTTTACCGCATATCTCATATCTCAAGCAGAGTAGGAACACATTTGAGTCTTGGGTCATCCTGTTAGCGATATGTATATCCACTGCAATCGTCATTATATACTTAAGTTCTTCACTCTGTGGTTTAACATAACACCATGAGTGGATGCAGGTCCTGGAGTCGTAATCTGCTATTTTTTGGGCGAGTTGGCGGTGATTATAATAGCGGAGGAATGGGTAGACAGGATCCTCGCCGCCTTTCCGGGACATGGGGATAACTGTTTAATCTGACAGCATATCAACACTGCGAGCAATAGAAAACCCAGAACATCAAAGCGGAAAAATTCCTGATTTGACAGGCGGCGAAAGCATTATGGGACAGCCAAATCGACTCCGGTTAGCATGGGTTCCTAGGTCATGTGGAGATCCAACGCGGCAGATAGTTGGCGGCGATAACCGATAACCACCACACCCGAGACTACACCGTGGATCTCCCAAAAAAAACAATAAGGTCGGTTGGTACCAGAATGTCTAGTCGGGCAATGGAAACCGCGAGGCCGAGCGGTGAGTGAGCCTCGAATGACAAAATCGCAAGAATCCCATCTAAAGCCCTGCCTATCCACCAAAGTCCCTCAAGCCGGTAGAGAAGATGTACGTGGAGGAATTATAGTCGCTATCATTGTCATAAATCTCAGAACCACTCGCGTCCGAGAGCTCCCAACAAGCTGATTTCGAGCCGTATTGGTAGAAGCACTTGCTCTGTTCATGAAAGAAAGGGACGCCCTGGGCAAAGATTGAGCAAATGACCTGGCGGGTGCTGCAAGGCTACGAAAAGTGGCTCATACAGACAATATCACCACTTATATCCCATTGTTAAGCATAACCTGGCGCCGTTGGTCGTTTTGACTAGTCGTTCGGGCCACCCACTTTACTTACGTAAAGTAGGTGAGGGTCAGCAATACGCAAAAGCCAGCAATACGCAACTTTTGTAATACCACCTTTGTAATAATTGTAATAACTCAACGCCATGACTTCTAAATCTCTTGAAATTGAAGATTCTATTAGCAAGGCTATAGATCTATTAGATTCCAATCCGCGAATGAAATTGGCCGAAGCTGCGCGTCGCTGTAACGCGCCGTACTACCGACTTCGAGCTCGTCGAATGGGTCGCAAATCATCTTTTACTCGAGGAGGTCACAATAAAAAGCTTTCCGAACTTCAAGATAGCGCTATAAAGGCATATTTGCTTCTTTTATTTGGCCTGGGCACGGCTGCAAACGTTGATAATATGATTGTTGCGTGCAATCGAGTATTGTATTATAGTGGTAGCACTGAAACAGTTAGTCGACGATGGGCAAAAAGATGGATCGTACGCAACGCTAGCTATTGGAAAACTTTACGTTCAAAGCCGATATTATCAAAACGTCGAGATGCTTACAAAGCTGAAGCTATTCAAGAGCACTTTGCAGCTTATCAACGCTGCGTCGAATACTGGGGAGTTCAGGATAGTGACATTTACAACTTCGACGAGACGGGATTCCAAATTGGAATAGTTGTAGGAGGTCAAGTAATTGTTTCTCGTGATTGCGAATCAGCTTGGATATCAGATCCTGAGAATCGAGAGCTTGTTACAGCTGTAGTTGCGATCAACTGTAAAGGTCAAAAAGTTCCTTTAATGATCATATTTAAAGGAGCTTACTACTTACGCAAACACTTCGACAATGATCTTGATGGCGATACTTTTTTTGCACGCTCCGAATCAGGATTTACAACTGATCGGCTTGGCTTTAAATATATCGAGCATTTTGATCGCTTTACAAAAACGTCGACTGTAGGCTCATATCGCGTTATTATTTTTGATGGCCATGGCTTACACGTTACTCAAGATTTTATCGACTATTGCTGGCAACACCGAATTCGGCCATTCCTTCTTTTTTCGCACTTTACACACTTATTGCAACTTTTCGACGTTGGAGTATTTCAGACTTTGAAGCGTTATTTTAAGGATGCTGTACGGCAAGAAGTATTTATGGGTGCTAAAGAGCTTGATAAAACTGACTTTTTTCGACTATTTCAAAGCTTTTACAACAAATCGATAACTTTTTATATTTGCAAATCTGCTTTTCGACGAACTGGCCTAATTCTTTACGCGCCAGAAAAAGTATTAAACAAATTGCAAAGCTATTAAGCTACAGAGATTCACGAGTTTACAACAATACAATCTTTTTCTCCTTCTTCGAGCCTTGGCTTTGCAACTCCTCTTTCGACCCTTCTTTCGACGAACTGGCTAGAATGGCTTACTCCTCTTACATTACGTACGCGTAAAAAAGGTGTCGAATACATACAGGAACGTCAGAAGCAAGCTATTTAAGGAACTACACTTTTAACGCTTTCAATTACACGCGTTTTTAGCAAAATTGAGAAAGCTTCTTTTACTTCGATCTCTAGCGGCGCTCTTTCTACAAACCGACTTTCTGACTTTGCTCGCGCAGCCGACGTACGCAAACCACAAAAGGATCATAATAAGGTTGTTCAAAAATACGGGGAAATATATGGGGATCAAGCTCGACGTCAAATTGAGTCTGATAATGAAGAAGAAGCTAAAGTGGTCAATTTACGAGAATCTAAGAAGAAGGCAATATGGAAGAAAAAGTACAAGAAAGTAGTCAAATAAATAGCAGATCAATTCTGGGGAATCGGCCTACAAAACACGAATCAAAGCTTATGGGAGATTGACAACAACTTCATGTATTTCTAGGTCAAACGGCTATTACAATTACAAAATTTGCGTATTGCTGGCTTTTGCGTATTGCTGACCCTCACCTACTTTACGTAAGTAAAGTGGGTGGCCCGAACGACTATCACGGCTGCGCCATGCAGTGAGAGTAAAATGATACGTCGAATCCTCAAACCACGGATACTGTGACTTCTTCGAAATAGGCTAGAAATGGAGAATTTAAACTAGATATAGTATGTGGATCATAGTGCATGAGACTTGCCGTGTTTCATTTATGAGATAGAGAAGCCTACTCTGTAAGCGGTGATCTTGAAGAGGTTAGCTTAGGCGACAAAGCTTATATCGACCCATTCCCCCAATTCTCTCTCCCACAATTATTTTTCCTTCTCTGCCACAATTTCTTTGTGTCCGAATATTCTTGTTGATTTGTTTTTTAGCTTCTGCGAGCAAAAATGAAATTCCAAGATTGAAGTCAATTAAATAATTGTAGTTTAAAGATCTAATCACATCAGATTCCGTTTATCAGAGTTGGCGAGTCCCAAGAGGCGTTTCAGGGCCTGCAAGCCACAAGGCTGCAATTCGACATCAAAGCGAATTATCAGAACGCCAGCCCGGGATGCAAGGCTTCGGGTGGTTCGTACGCTTTCCAATCATTTCAGCTCTTCAGGATATCAACGGGCAATGGCTTCTTGCCAAGGACAATACGAGTATCCTTTCATGTCTGTGCAAACGAGGGAGATATTTCACTGGTTGGATAATTGAAGATGTATTTGCAGGACGTGAAAAGACACTAATGATTTTGCGGCTGAGGTTACGATGAGTGACCTTCGCGTTTGTTACCTCACAGTTAGAAGTTGGACTATGGGGCTCTCCAGGACAGTACCTCGTTCGTATAACAACTGCTATCATTTCCCTTATGCAACTGCAAGTGTTTTTCTATTAGAATTGGCATTTCTAACTTATCTGTCATGGTTTCAATCTCTTTCGTTAGAAATGTTCTCCTAGTATGTGGACTTGTTTCTACTGTTGCTGCCGATGCGCGAAACTGGAACCCCACCGGTGCAGGATGCGTTGATACCGACGGATTTCTTTCCTGCTACGAAGCTCAATCCAACAACGCAGTCTCATGCCTCAAAGTGTGCAACTCTACCACCGAAGCTGCAACCCAGATAAACCAGAACTGTATTCTAGGATGCAATGGTGCATGGCTAGCCGGAAACATTGGCTGCTGGATCCAGAGCTGCTGGAACCAAGTCCGTTCTCATCCTCGTTTTTGGGATCATGATCTGACGGAATCAGGTTTATTCGTGCGAATACCAACTCGCAGCCATTAGTTATTTTAGTGATCTCAATATCGTCCAGAATGCGAACGTTCCATTCTACCCTCCACCCGATAGTGCTTCCACCGGGGCGTGCTGTGAGTTTTCCTACCATTTCCTTCCAAAGGCTTGGCTGATTTGTATAGCATGTAATTTGGGATATGTCTGGGGGAACAAAACATACACCAACACTAATATGGCATGCCTGAAGGTGGCGGAATCCGGAGATCGTGACGCGCTTAATGATTGTCATTGTTGCCAGTTTTCATTTCCGATCTCGAAGTATGAGTTTCCTTGACTTTGATTCACCCGGCTAACAACTTTAGTATTTTGAACGTATGCCCTACTTCGGACCTCTCTCTCCTCGGCCTCGCAGCAGAAATTGCGGCGGCGCAACAGCTTGTAGTTGAATCGAAAGACAATTGTGCCATTCTCGAGAATAGTCCGGATACTTGTGTTACGGGACTTGGCTTTCCTTACTATGGCACAAAGATCGTCAACCTTTTGAACTTACCAACTGGAGTACCGGGCTCGGATCCTCTTACCAATAATCCTGGGAATGCCTTCACTGATTTTGGGTCGCCACAATTCACTCTATCTCTGTTCCCCTCATACTCTTCTGTCATCAAACCAGCAGTATTTAATACAAATGCTGGGGCTGGGAGTCAGACCGTTAGCGGGTCGGTTGTGGCAACAGCCAAGGCAAGTGGAAGCGGAGGTGCGTCAGACACGGCCGCAGCGTCGATCACTGGGACATCAAGTACTAGCACGGGAACTGCTGCTTCCCCAAGCAAGACTGGTGGATCCGAAAAGCTAGCCGTTGGAGGACTGTGGATTGTTACTGTTATTGCTATTTTAGCAGCTCAATCATGAATCTATGCTTAACCCTGACTCATAGCGACTCATTAGTGTAGCATTACCTTTAGAGATTAGAGAAATTTACCTTGCTTGGTTCTCTTTCGAGAACATCGTATCAGGGCCATTCGTTCAAATCACCATCAGGTGGCTAGACAATCCTGGCTTATTTTTAACACGGCTTGCGCCTGTATCCTAGCCTCGCATCAAACCTGCCCTTGTGGGCTGACGAGGCTGCATAAGTTGAAGTTCCAAGAGCACTAGCCAATCCCATCCGCTGCAGGCTCATTCTACGTTGCTGGACTTCCCAGCCATGAATAATGCTCGCCTTAGCCATAACAAAACAAATACCAAGAAAAGCTTGTTTAAACATACAAAAATAAAATTGCTTCGGTAGAATAGAAAGCGTGGGACTATAGAAATAGGTTTGTAACGAGCATCGTGAAAACTTTATGCTTGCTAATTAACAAGCGTAGCTCTTGTTCCTAGCCATACTGAACACTTGTTATTGTAGGCTTTTACCGTTTTATCCATATATTAAGAAAAGCTATTTTTACTGCAAGTTCAATCACAAAGTTCTTCACCTTTACAGATAATCTCTTGGAATAAACGTGGAGAGACAAAGCAAGGCGAGTGCTAAGTTGCGCTAAGAAAACAAATCGCGAGAGCAGCGAAGGGATTGCAACGACACAAGGCCTCGGGGGGCGGGAGGCAGAAAGCGGTGGGAAGTAGAATAGAAGAGGCCAGGCAGCGCATTGTGAGACGGCATTATGCAATGACCATGGCGTCATTGATATCATCGTATACTTGTATTACGCAGCTTTTCTACCTGTTCAGTAAACGGTGCCCATCACTCTTCGCCCAGCCTTTGAAATTTCCTGGTTCTTCATTCCGCAGGCGTCCTATCACTCTGCTGAATGCACTGACCATCTATGTGGCGATCTGAAAGAAGTACCTACCGCCCTGATACCGAGTTTAGTAGCGCGCTACCAAGGATACACAGCACTGAGAATAAAATGAGCTCCAACCAAAAGGTTACAAGCTTCGAGTCACCCGACCTCTGAAAGCAGACAATTTACCAGCTATTATGCAATCTTCCGCATCTAATACTTGCGGTCCTTCGCAGCTCCCCAACTCGCGAGCTGAACCCAGTCGGTGACCAACGTAACTGAGGCGCCAAGAAACAACTTCAACCAATTATTGGTCAATCGAGTGAGATGCAGCCAATAACAAGAAAGCTTGTAAGACAACAAAACGTAGTCAATTTAAAGTTCTGAAAATGGTCAGCACGTAGGAGATGGTCGAATGTTTGCGAGTCGATGCAGAAGCGTATCAGATCCGCCCTCCACCTCAGGCTATTGTGCGGCCTCTGCAAGGGAACAATTAGGGTCCCGACTTTTAAAACAAGTGCGGAAACACCAAAAGTTCACCTTCTATTAGTTATAGGCTATTAAACTTCAAAGAGGGAATGCATAGCAAAGTGGCGAAATATTGTATATCTCTGATTCAAAATGTAACCCATGTGGAACATTAGCTTCTAGGTTCTTGACCGAAAGAGGACGTTCAAGCTACAGCTACACAGGTACTAGATTAGATGTCCCGAAACCCGCACATATCTCGACCCAGAGGGCAGACACATTACTCGGTCGGCTGAACGGGGAGTCGCTTCCAGGCCTTCAAGACGTTTCCTCCGTTTGATGCATTGCTGAAGGATTGCACGGGGAGAATCTAGTGAAATATACCCGCCGTAAAGAATAAGAATAGGTTAAGCGTAAACTATTCTACCTTAAACTTAGCTCGAGCGCAGTCATTTGGCTCAACTCACACTGTGCCGGATATGCAGTCACAACCATATCGCTAGCTTAATGGTGTGCAAAAGCGTTTTGCATACACATTTCCCTGGCTATTTGGAGATGAACAACTGTATCTAGTCCTAATTTGGGGTTATAAGTTTATTTTAGGGCTGCTAGAGTAATAATGAAGAGTTCGATCTACCACTGAGTTAATGAACAGCTGCTCATTTGAAATACACTAGAGCGGTAGCAATCGCGTCAGCAACTATAGTAACCTTTTATCACAAAGCACCTTAGAAAGTGATTTGAGAACAATTTGTAGGCGGCTGCCGATCTTTCATGACTGACATTTGCTTATGCTGTACAGGTGTCCCCAATGGCAATCTTTGGACATACCTGAAATGCACGTTTCCCATATGGCTCGGACATTGTAAGGCCTTGTCACTGCTTGAAATTACCTGCCATCTGTCCAAGTTGTGGTGGTACAAGTCGAAGACGTGGTGGTACATGTCGAAACGCTTGCAAATCTTCCAACAGACTTTTCGAAAAGGACATCCCTCGGTGTTGTAGCATTCATTCCCAAAAAGAACAGTACACGGATATGGGGTTATATGGGGTTATATGGTGGATGGTCGGTGGGCAAATACGATGCTATCCACAGAACGTGGTAACCAAGTAGCAAGTGGTGAACCGAACGAGTTCATCGGCTCATGAACGTTTAGTCACAAATACTCCGGAACCATGATTCAACCAAGCTTTACGCAATACCTCAGTCCAACATTACCATCCTCCAACAGTGCCGTTTTGGAGAAGATGGCTGTTTCCAGCGGACTCTGGAATCGGGATACCTCAGAAGAGAATGGTACAGCACCACATCTCGAGGCGATTCTCAACCTTATGGTCATAAATGGTATGGTACGAACCGCGTCTTATACTACTCAACAAGGCAGTATAACTGGGTTTAGTAAGGAAAATGGTGTATGGGGCGAGGTTTCATGCCAGTTCCTCCCCAAATTTTCGGTCCTGGAGGAAATGCTTATGATGTCACCCCCGAGCAGAAAGCTTCGTCTTACCGGCTTCATATGCAAGCCTATGTGCTGGGCTATGCATATGCTAAATCAAGCAAGGCGGCGTGGACTTCGCTTATGGTACTTTTTGTGTATGTGGGAGTTGCAACCGCATTTATTACTATATCAATCGTCGTTGGTGTCACTTCAAGCTCGTGGGATTTTGCAGCAGAGCTTTTAGCATTGGCTATTATGAGTCCGGCATCAGAAAGGATGGAAAACACAGCGGCGGGAGTCTTCACAATCAAGTCATATAAAGAAAGGTATTTTATGGTTGCGGAGGGAGGTGGCATACAGCTGAGACATTGGGAGGGAAAACTTCCTCTGGAGAAGAGAGTTCAACCTAATGTCGTATATGGATGAGATTGCAGGTAGCCTTCAGGTCCTAGTCTGGCAGATCTGGGTTATATTTATAGTATAATTTTGGTCTAAGTCTTCGCATAATCTGCATTGTTTTCTTGTGAAACTATTATTTAAACACTACAGGTTGTTTTGGCGCTAGTTAGACTTATTCACTATTGAACCTGCTTAGAATTTGCTAAAAGTTAAAACTCAGTGCGATGTTTTATGCAGCTTCCACAACCGTAGGGACACGTGAAATCAGCTCCGTTACCTTTTTTTTGGTCATCATGTATGACCCTACCGTTATCGTTCTAATTTGGTGCAACATGTGATACGTAGTTTCTCCGCACCCTTTTACATCAAAACACTACAACTCCTGCGCAGATCTTTCATTAATTCTTCCAGTTCTATTATCCATCCGAGTATATAAGCAGCCGCCAAGCATAGAAATTATAAATGGGAATCTTAATTCATTTCCCACGACTGCATCTGCGTTGGTGTGCGTTGATATTCACTGCCTCTTGCGTGTTGCTATGGACAGTTCTGCCTTACGACAGTAGCCTTGTTCTCCTAGTACGATGGCTTTCCAATGGCGCACTTAACGCGCTGATTAGCGAAGACCGTTGGACATCAGAAGCGCCTGCTTTTCCTCTCGACATGGACGCTGTCGGTATTATCATCAAGACCGGGTATTCAACCCAAGAGCGGCTCCAAGCACGACTAGATGCCTTCGGAGATGCGCAAATCCAGAGAAGAGTTGTTCTTGTGGGCGACTATGGAATAGAACCAGGAATGCAACCCAATCACAACAGCCTAGAAAGACCAGTTTATAACGCGCTAGCAACAATGGTAGAGAGTGGGTCTCTGTTATCGCATGCCGATGCCCGACGCCTGCAATACTACCACAATCTTACAAATGCTATTTCGAGTGGGAGCACAGGCTTGGCGCGCACAATTGGGGAGACGTATGGATGGGAATTAGACATAATGAAGGCAAGTTTCACTTTCGGCATACTCTACTCCTGATGAGTGACTTCTATCTCCACCGGCTTTCTGGTAATTTGGCTTTCCTTCTGTAACTCCGCATTTTTGTCCTTCATTGTTATATCCTTGTCGTTTTATTTAAATCTTTAGAATACATGCCATGGATTCAACTGACCGCAGAATAGCACATTTCTGGCCTGGAACTTGGGTTTAAACTAATGCCCCATAAAAAGTGGTACATGCTGTTCGACGATGATACGTATGTTGTGGATGCTTCCCTGAAAGCTATTCTAGAACAGCTCGATCCATCAGTTCCTCATTATATTGGAAATGCCATCGGCGATTACAAGGCACGCTTTGCACACGGAGGATCAGCTGTTGTCTTCTCACGCGCAGCCATGGATCGTATTTTTGTTCAGAAAACCGAGATAGTTTTGAGGGCTCATCTAGAGTCGCTTGACGCTCGCTTTGGGGACAAGCTTATTGCGACCACGGCAATGAAATGCGGCATATACTTAGAAGAAAAATATGGCCGCCACTTTAATGGAGAACCACCCCGTATCACACGTATACTAGGAGACCGGTTTTGTGCTCCAATTATATCGTTTCACAAGTTGTCCCCGTCGGAAATGTTGGAGGTTGGGAGAACATTCAGGGATGTCGTGGACTCCGTATCGTGGATTGATTTGTGGAATATATATGGAGCACCTTCTTTTGATAATTTCGTTGCAGATCCCATTCGCGTGAATTGGGATCACGTTGGCAGGTTGGATGAAGCTACAATGACCACGAACAACGTTAAGACACCAGAGCATTGTCTCCAAGTTTGTCATAATTATGGATCCACCTGCCTGGCATGGACTTGGGAGGCGGAAAGTAGGGCCTGCCATATAAGCCCCTGGCTAATCATAGGACACCCAAGCAACCGCAAATCCACCGGAATTAACGTCCAGAGAACCATAAAGCTGCTAGCCGACTGCCCCTCGTGAATTCCACATCTTGGTGCATCACACCTTCGAGACACTATTGCCTTGCCGTTGGCCCCGATTTCTATTGCGGAAGAAGTAATACTAGGTTCGGTTTGTATGGTAGGAGGCGGGAGGTTGGGCGGAGCATGAGTAGTGGCGTCTGGCTCCGCCTTAGCGGCTTTCTATTCAGCCTCCCGTTTCTCTCTGTCCTCGTTGTTTTTTTTAATAGAGGAGCGGGTGATGCCAGCGGTCGAGGTTATGCCTTCTCTATTGCCGAGAGAGGAAGTCTCCCTCGGAGGAAAAGACAAGTCATACCGCAAAAGTGCACAGCTCGTACAAATACTAAAAGATACCACAACTTTTGGCTTTAACTTTTAGCAAATACAGCAAGTCTTAATTCTTGGAAATGTAAAAATAGATATCACTATAAGCAAATCTAGTAATTAGTATTTGAATTTTTTTAATAGTACATGTGAAGATACAATAATATTCTCTGGAATATATGTTTTGCGGTGTCTTTTATTTTTTCCCGAAGAAAATATCACGCCAAGTTCCCCACCACATGCTTGCTGAAGCTCCGTGAGACAACGCGGGCACCAATAAACAACGTCAGAAAATAGTGAAAGCTGTAAGATAAGTTAATACAGTGCGCGGAATATGGATTCTGTAAGAACCCTTGCCAAAAAAAATTAAAAATTATTAATGCCTCTATGCGAGTTGTGAACTTCGTTATCCAGCTGAAACTCATTGCGAATTAGCCAGAAATGGTTTTCACTATACCACAAAGGAAGTGCCTCTTTGTGGAACGTACGACAAACGCGTATAAAAACAGGTTGCATAGGTCGACTTCTACAGTTGTTCCTTCACACTTTGAACGGGCTTCTAGGGCGGAAATAAATTACGTCTCGAGGACTGCCTTCCGTTTTGCGGCGGCGCTCCTCTTGGCATCTGCCAATTAGGAAAAGGCGCTTGGTCATGATAATACGAGAAAAATATAAGTAGCCGGAGTTCGGTGGATAGTTCTAGAAAATTTGACGTTCATTTGTTAACAGAAGATTATCAATTGAGACTTTCGCGCTTCTGAGGCGTTTGCTAGCTTTGCAATTTAGCTTTAACCCGCATAGTCTCGGGTTTTCTCAACCTCGAGGAACGCCTTAGTGCGGTTTGCATGTGTAGCGTGGATATTTGTCGTGGCATGGCGAGACTGTGCATGTATGTAGCTTTTAGACATTTAGCGTGAGTGAGCGAACACGAAAAAAGAATGAACGGGACAGGACATAAGAAAGTGCGACATCGTGCCACGTTAGCTAAATAAATATGCTTCCAACAGCTTCAGCTAGTTCCTCCTGCCATTATTTTTGACAAGATTTCCAGTTACAACGCAGATCGTGGCTCCCCTGCTCAGAACAGCGGATCTTCATTCCACTGGGATAGAATCAATGATCCAGTCTATCAAGCACACAAGGCGGGAACTTGCCAGTTCTATCCAGATCTTGATGGCAACGACAGGGCTGATATGCACGAAATTAGTGGCACCTTTACCAACGTAGCCGACACATGGTTCAATCCATCGTGTGGCCTTGATGACCGCCGAGGCGACTGCCCGGAAGGGGTGATTAATCCACCATGCTATCCATTTGTAGTGATATGTGCTAACTGGCTTTGCAGGTACTACTTGTGTTGGGTTGGGCTGTACTTCTTGTGTATGTTCGCAAAAGAAATACTAATACCACCTAAAAAGACTAAGGTAATATCCATTTAAGATGGCCCACTATGGACAACTGGCAAGGGCTCAGACTGCAACGGCGATGAGTAGCCTTGCTCCGGACCGGACTGCTCCATATGCAGTAGACCAGACTGCGAGAATTGTACGTCTTTTAAATCACGCTGATACGAAATACGTGCATACTGAGTAACAATCTCACCAGGCGAGGAACCAGACTGCAAAACTTGTAAAGGATCGGACTGTGATGGCCAGAACAAACGGATGTAATAGACCTGATTGCTTCTTCTGTGAGGCAAGTTCTAGCGCCGACAAGACTTGAAAATATCATGCTAACTGAAAATGCGAGTAAAGGGTGCCGATTATGTTAGATGCAGGTCCCCTTCCTGTAAGACATGTAGGGGGTCAACTGTCTCGGATGCATCAATTCCATCTGTACTATATGCCGGGGGACCTGGTGCACCACAGTCTCTTGTGTCCATTACAGCAACGACAGAATCATTTACCACAACTGTTGGATGCCCTACTCCTCCACCAGCCCCACCGCATTCGAACCTAGATTCGTCGACACCGACCTTAGGCGATGGCGCATACAATGGCAGATTATATAGACCGCCCACAACTACACCTCCTTCCCCAACTTCCAGAACGGCACCTCCTACGCCGACCACCACCCCTTCCGCAATTAATCCAGACGTTTTCCCCGCCTACGGTGTCGTGAGATCGATCAACAACGGCGTAGGTGGTACCATCGATCAGTTGGCTGGATGTGATGTTGATCTGAGTAGGACAGAGTACGATCGCAGTGACGATCCTACGTGACTGGTATGAAGCGACAACGGCGAGGCCGAAGATGGACTTCCGCCGACCATCACGGGTATCACTGTGTATGGTGATAGCAACTGCCGTTACGAAGAGAGCAGAGACTATCAGTCCACTCCAGATGATGGGATGGCGTTCGTGGGCAATATCTACTGCGACAACTGGCTGCGGATGTTCTGCTACAAGAAGGTGACTTATACAAGTGGTTGTGATGCTTTTATAACTATGCAGCAAAAGTTGCGATGCGCTTGGCTTGCGTATCATGGCGGAGCTTAAAGCCTGCTCCAAAGCGGACGTCTTTAATTCAAAGGTAATATCAGAAATACTTTTAAAGCTAGTTTATTAGTACTTTCTTTGCCGAACTATATTATAAAGACTAGCAGATAAAAGAAATTGGTTTCACTTTGCTTGTTTAAAACGACTTTTGTAAACTACAGGTGGGACTATGCTTCTTGACGGCCTTTGGCTCTCCCCAGCTGTAGGGTGCTGACCAGGATGATTCAGGAGCCTCGGCTCCTGCAGCACCTGGTTCAGGGCCATGCTGCCTTAGGGAGCTCGAGTATATACATATTACAGTCGCTTATCAGACCTCTTTCCACTTTCTCTTGTTCTTTAACTTTAGATTCTCGAATATCACCACCTTTGCCCTTTATATCCTTAGGTACACATTGCGTGACTGTGACGCTAAAGCTCTATTTTAATATACCTTATTAATTTAAATTTTGGTTTAACTAACACGCTAAACTGATTCTAGACACACTTACCGAATATGAAGGCCTTGACTAGAATCGGCACCCGCCTTATGTAGAGGAGCTTGCGACCCAAAATACGATACTTATAGCTGCTATCCTTCTAAGACTCAAGCGACAGGAATTCCCGTCATAATGGATGCTATCCACGCAGGACCCATAGCTTCTTCTAAACTGAACCAATACCCAAACTGCTTATCCATCTCCTTGTTCTGTCGGTTGCTGCCTTCCTCGAGCGTCTTCAATTGAGTCTTGTTCCTGCAAAAGATCCGTAGCTCCTTGCATGCCGCGTCGCCATTCTTCTTGAGATAGTCCTCCATCACATCCCCACAGCTCGCGACGATGCGACTGACCACCGTCTTCCCACCGGTCCCGAGGCCCATAAGTCCTCCAGCTTGCGCCGAGCCGCGTGCGACGTGGTGCACAAGAATGACGAGGTTAGCGATCATCGAGTCGTTCGGCATGTAGCGTGGCGTGAAGTACTGAACAAATTTATGGTGCTCCTTGGCCTTGATGAGGCGGAGTATCTCTATTGAGCGCTTGTGCATGCCAAAGTAGTTGAACAATATGGCCGGCTCTTCCTCACACAGCTTACTCTTGATTAGAGCGAGGAGCTGTAGCGGTCCTATATTGTGCGTGCTGGACCATTTGCGTTCCAGAAGGAGTTGTGAGTTGGAGGACAGGAGCGGCCCTCCTTTCTCCCCCCCTTTTTTGGACCTGTTTGTTGTCGTCTTCGCTTCGTCTGAAAGCTCATTGAGTAGCTTCTCAACATTGGCACTAGAAATAGCATTAATATTTATACCAGCCAAGTATTGATCCCGAAAGAGGTTTACGACCCTGGTCGTTGGCTCAAGACGTCTGGCAGTGCCCCAGTTCTTGTCATGACTATGGAAACCCATATGTCCTTGTCGGGAATCGCGAGCGAATCGCGTGGCTGAGGATATGCCCGTAACCATTTCAAGCCTGTTTAGAGATTGGGCAGCATCCTTCGGTCTGTCGCCAATGAAGATGCGATTCTCGCCGTGGATCTTGATGAACATCTCGATGTCCGGCCAGACCAACTTTGAACTGGATTGTTGGACCAAGTTATACAGGAAAGCCAACTGCTGCACATCGTACCATTGGTTCACGAGTGACTGGCCGACTGTTTGCATGGAGAGGTTGAGGTGCGTCATGACCAGGCCGCAGAGAACTGGGTTCCGGGAAAAGACAAAATGATCCGGGTAGTCTTGCTTTTGGTAAGACAACTCTCCGGCTAGTGTCTGCCGCACGACTAGCAGAGGATCCTTCTCAATGAAGGTCTCGATGCACTGGCGTATTCGCTTGATTTCATCATCTCCTTCTTGGGGCCAGAATTTGGGCTTCGGGTGGGTCTCGGAGAGCTTCCAGAATTCTTCGATGGTCCTGGCAATGCGTAGACCAGACATTCGAAGATCACCAAATGCACCCAGTCGACTCGACCTCATGGTGTGATGCGTGTCAAGAAGAATCTGTGCAGCAAAAGACAGCCAGAGGGTGGGCTTCTTGTCACGTATGAACTCGACGAAGCCGCTGGTGATTTTGTCCGAGGCGGGCATGCGGATGCGAAACATGTCCATCATGCAGAATTCAGGGAGAAGCTCCATCAGGATCAGTTTGTCCTCGTTGAATCTCTCAACGACAGACATATTCGCTCGGTCCGCCTTAGGATCGTAAGTCCCAAAGTATCCCGGCTTATAGACAGGTACGCTGTTATCCTGAATGACGGGAACAAAACTTTGTAGCAGGGTTGCCGTTGGGAGGTAACACCAGTCGGCAAAATCAGCTAGTTTGATGTTGAATGTCAGGTTCGGTGATACTAGTTCATCCACCCCATGGGCCAAACATGCAGCTGCATACAGGATCTTTTGTATCTCCAGGTCGTCGCCGGGCAGCTCGCGGGGCCAGCCGTCGACGGCCTCCTTGATCAAGGTTTGTGCAAGCTGCACAGCATTGTCGGTGACGATAGAAGCCGTCATGAGGTCAATCTTGAGATCCCGGTATTCAGTCCAGGTTTGCGAGATAAAGGTCCTCCAGTTTTGCAGGTCGTACAACAAACAAAAGAGCATGAAAAAATGGTGAGAGAGATAGGCATCAGCTGCCTCTTCGGTCACGTCGTCGTCTTCGACAACCTCCACCTTCATAATCTCGTTGGCATCTGCGATGGACTCGGGTACGTCCTGAAGCTCCTCGACGGTGAGCGCGGCAAACCTATTCAGCCAAGCTTGAGTATCAACGTCCTTGTCATGGTCCACAGGAGCAGGAGATTGCTTTTTGGATGAGGCTTCAGTCGCTTTTTGCCACTCGAGGGCTTCGCAAATGTTTTCCAAAACCGAGATAAAGTGAGCATGTCTCTTGTTAGAAGCGCCGTCGCCATTTCCCCAGAAATGCGAAGTAACATCCTTTCTCAACTTGATGGCTCGTTTGCCTAATGCCAGAATAGGGGCTGGGACACGGATGGCAGAATTGGCAATGGCCTGTCCGATATTGAGAAGCTCACTAGTAGTTGCCACGTACTTTGGCTCAACCGATTTGCCTTTTGACTTTGCTTTGCCGGGAGTTTTAGTGTTGGAATCCTTTTGGGTAGCCGAATCAGGCCGTAGGCCGCATTTATTGGCAATGTTGACCAACCAAAAGGCAAAGTGATCTGTGTCGTCTTTATACCGTTTGTAACTGGGCTTGAGGAAGTCCGGCAGCATTTTGAAGGATTTGGCAATCCCAGGTCCTTGATGACAGTTCCTGGGCAATCTTGGGCTTCGGCTGCTGTGAAATTGAAGGAATTTGGAAAGCTCGATAAGGCGATTTGACCTATCAGCAAATGCGCACAAAAAAGGCACCGCCTTCCAAGACCTAGATTCAGCTGGTTGTTACAGCGAGCAAAGATCACACCAAGACAACAGGTGTTGTAAAGGGGCACGACTGAAACGGCACACTTTAGCTCTACACTAAGGTATTAGCGTAGCGCTAAATTCTTGGCACGCGACCAGAGTTATAAGAGCCGAATTGCCTTGGAGCCATACCTTCCTTTACGTTCAAAAAATATCTAAAAACCTAACTATCATGACCAATTATGTCACCTGACACAACTCACGTGCGTGTAACAATCGATGGCATATGGACTCCTGACCACGTGACAAGGGACGGACCCAAGATGGGGGAGAGCCCATACGGACCCCCTTCGGACATGGCACTCATATCCCTTACGGACCTAGGTACGACACGGACTCCGGAAGAATATAGAGAGGGATATAAAAGGTGCTTTTTCTGTCTACGAGATTGCTTTCTCTTTATATTTTTTATATCCTTCGTAGTAGACCTCTTAGAATACCACTATTAGCCTCAGATACGTACTCCCATATACCTCTACTCAGCCTGCGGTATCTAGCGTCGTTACAGCGCGCAATCCTTATTATTTGACCTACCCCTGCTTTTTTTTCTTACAAGAACAAATTACAAGAGGTTTTGGCTTTTTGTTTATAGTTTAGGTAATTCAACGTCGGCAAAACGTGACTGTAGCGGACGTGATCATTCACCGCTTCTTTTTTTCAGGCGACTACAACTAATTAAACCTTTCATGAATGATCTTGCACCAGGCTAATGCCAAGCAAATTTAGTTCACGTGATTCTTGGCCTTGCTACTGCGTTTTGACAATTGCTGCCTGAACTTCTGCCGCCACCTGCCCTGCCACCACGTTCTCAATCACTGTATCCGGAATACGAAGTTTGCCATGCAAACCCAGAAACGTTGGATAACTAAGTCCGAGCACTTTCTCATATCCAAGTCCTGCTTTTGAGTACAGCATACTAGCCTTTACTAGATCACCTCGATGCTCGAAGAGAGAACCTAGACCTCAGCGTTGTTTAGTGCCGGGATGTAAGCCATTGCGTATTAAGCTCCGAGGACCTTCTCGTAGCCTTGAAGTGCTCGCTCATGCATCTGCTCTGCTTCGGCGAGCCTGCCTTGGTTTGGATAGAGGTTGCCCAAATTGCCCACTGTGTTCAGCGTTGACGTGTGCTCTGCTCCAAGCGCATTCTCGTTGCCTTACAGCGCTCACTCATACATCTGCTCTGCTTCGGCGAGCTTACCCTGATTTACGTAGAGGAGCTAATTGAAAAAAAGATACAAACCTGGCGCAAAAAGAAGTTCACTTGTCCGTTCTCAGCTATTGAGCGAGAAGGCGGCGGACTAAGTCCGTCAAGCCGTCATGCTCAAACTCTCACTTAACCCATGACAGGAGCCGAAGAGGCTACGCTGTGGAGAAGTTTGTTGCATTTCGCAGTAGGGCTAGCAATTTTCATTAATGGGATAGGCTGTCCAAGAGTAGTTGGTCTCTCCTTTTACAGTTAGAAACCCGAGATCCGAACCATTGCCACCACACTCGCTCCTCCTTCCATCGGGCGACTGTTCTCGAAACACTTTTTGAAGGTCGCGCCTACCCTAATAATTGTAATTATTTTAATAGCTTGGCCGACATAGGCTGGGTCTTCCTTTCTCAATTCGAAAGCCTGTATCAAGACAAGTACCTCCCGTCACCCCTCCCTCATACACATATGTACCTCGCTTACCTCTACATATCTGGAAGAAGCGCATTGATGGAATTGGTTCTGATGCGTAGTGCATTCCAAAAGGAAGTGGCTATGGCTTGGTAAGTGTTCTTACAGTTCAGTTTATTGCTCTATCCAGCGTGCGGAATATACTGAGTCCATTCCACGGTAAGGTATATGGCCGGCTCCAACGCCCTCATACCAAAGAACACCTCGATAAGGAGATATATGCGCGCCAGAAAGTACAACAAGGTTGCAAACCAATAAAGCAGCGATTTCAGCCAGCCTCTATTGGGCAACCACCAAGTTATACCTGCGACCGGGACCCAAAGATAGATCACACCCAACATAATGCAAACCGATATCTTCCACATAAGTCAGACTCAACATTTTTTTTCGCTGGTTCCGTTTTAGTTTTGGGACATGAGCAGCTGCTGCTTAACCTGAGCGGAGGGTGAGCATTCCTGAGCACGGCCTGAGCTCGGCCTGAGCTCGGCCTGAGCAAACTGAGCACACGGTAAAGTCAGCCTGAGCATGCACTGGGCGGCCATTTTAGCTCCCAAAAGGGCTTGTTTTGGCTCCACTGATGCTCGGTTACACTTTCTCTATCTTGCCTACAAGCACAGATCTCATTTTGGGCTCCTTTTCAACCGAGATTCCCCAGAGCCAATTTTAGATCCACATTCGCTTATATACACGTGATAAGTTGGTCAGCTTCATTATTCAATAACGTCTCATTAATATCCATGAGGGCGATTTCATACAATGCGATTTTCTGTGGCATTTAATTCACTCCTTTTTGTTTTTGGATATGCTATATTTTCCCCGCGTGTTTCTTTTCTCTTTCTGCTAGTTTTTGTTCTGCTTGTAGAAAGCAAAAGGCTGAAATGCCTGACGGAGAGTTTGATTCCTGTGCTATTTATGTACATGTGGCACTACTTCAGGAAGCGGCTTGTACCAGTTCTATCTCTGCGGATAATTGGAATAACTGGTTCGCCGGTTGATCGTCATAAGATTCATGCAGCTGCGAGATTGCTTTGAGTTGAAGTAGGCCGTGATATTTTCGTGGCCCCGTAACTTGCGACATAGTGCTTAAAGATAATTGAGTTGTATTAGTACAGACAATATGCGGCTCGAGTTTGAGTTCTTAATGTTACTAAGCAAGTTGGGCAGTAGAATAGAAATCCATATCGCAATCGCTCAGACATGGTCTAAAGCAAAAAGTTGCGCTCTGTAAGACTGGAGCTTAAGTGGACGCAGCATCGCAATTACAGTTTCCAGGTTTGGGCTCCGGAGCCAGAACCGGCCTCTCCAAACCTGCGCAGTCAATCCCTAGTCAAGTAATATTTGTAGGCGCTACTGTAAGGCTTGCGCACTACACAGCTACTCCCTATCTCTGTCTCTGCACCCTGTCTCTGCACCCTGTCTCTGCACCCTTGTCCTGCGCCTCTGTCTTGGCACGTTCTTAGGTGAGATCATGTGTGTAACCAATGATGATCCCCGGGCCGACCCGTCTGGAAGATTATGCTTGCGTAACCAATGACACGGCTTCTAGGTCAAGAGGCTTAAATGCCAAACAGACTTGCCTCGCCCTTAGAGGTTACTGTATCCAGTCTGCGCATCTGAAGCCAATTCTCCACTGTGATTTGCTCGGCCTGTACGAAAGAACGCGCTTTTCGCCCTAGAACAGCGTTCCAAAAATTCTGAAGGTCCGCAGCTAAAGTCATTCCACCGGAAACCCGAAAAGTCTCCTACAAGTGCACAGAATCTTAGATCCGAGTTTTATAAAATGCTCTGTTCAGAATTTTCGATATATCAACGTTCTATTTTAAGAGCTTGTAACAACGCGATTCTGACGTAATTTCACCCTGTTCCAAGTATAGGGTCCGAATTTAGGATGTAGGAAATCAAAATGTATGTCGCAAGAACCCAGCAATCACTGCTGTTGCTTTCACAAAATGGCTCTACTTATGATTCTTTCTGAGTTCATGTTTCGGCTATATGTATCACGAATATCTGTGAGTTTGCTCCTTTTAGCGGAGATTTACTCCGACTAATACGAGTAAAAGATATGAGACCGAAACAAAGTTTAAGGTGCTATCTCCATCGAAAATTTCGTCGATGTATCAGTCTATTTAAGACGGGAAAAGGTGCTGAAGTTTGGCTTTATCAAAGTCTTAATAAATCTGAGAGGACAACCATTCTAGATATATCCAAGGTTAAGAGCAAGGAAAATGCACTTGTGATGAATAATACCTAGGATAAGTCAATAAGCAAAAGAGTATTATCCACTTTCTTCTTTCAGAAAGTATTTTTACATAAGTCAATAAATCCCTGAATCTTCCTTGCTACTATTCATCAGCTTCAAGCCTCTGATTCGACTTAACAAACCTTTTAGTTTAATATTGTAAGAAATAAACCACTAGACATGCAAGCCACTTTTCAGCTTATGTGGCTCTACGAAGCCAGCCGGCCTTTGTATGTAATAATATAAGAAGCCAAACCGGCCTTTTCCTGAAATAGCACCAGCTGGAAGTATTAAAAGAAGTGTTCGACACTTGATAGATCACTAACAACTACAATAGGCGCTTCACTTACTACTTCAGTTGATCCAACAAAAGCAATGCTTAGATCCTTTAAGAAAAAGGAGCATGATGGTCAGATAATATCCGCGACAGATACTCCCTGTATAGCTAAGTCTGCCTAAGTAACTTAAGCACAAGCTTGGGACAACATCCGGGCCGCACTTTTCTTATAGCTCACACTAGCTGAGTATGTCGTATTCCTTAGAACGCTTACTAGTCTCTAAACTTCACAGATTCTTTCTAGTAGTAATAGTAAAATAGTTCTTGAAAATACTTTTAAGAATGTGCCGCTTCTAGCGATCGCGGGACTCTACTGCTTATTTGGAACAGCTGGAGCAAGCTAGTTATAGTATATTTGGCGCGGCAATGCTATTTAGTTGGCTGGAAATATTCTTTTGTAAGTTTTCTGTAACATTCCAAAAAAAAAGTACTAACTGGATAATCTAAAGACCCGGGTTACTCTACTCGCTTGTCGGCTTTATTAACATCTACACCGCTTAAAGTGGGCACTAGTCCGTCACTGCCAAGATATCGCTTATCGTGGTTGGTTTGTGTACTGGAAATATGTTTGTGCTATTTTTGGTTTATAACTACTAAGTATTAAAAAGAATAAAAACACCTCGTACTGAAGCACTAGCTAAGCGGAATTACGCATAAGAGTACTTTTGAGTAAAAGCAGAATTTTGGTAAGTGTTTAAAGATATTAAAAAAGAAGTGCTCTGTTTAAGGTTAGATAATAACCTAGTTTTGTAATGAATTGCGTTAATAAATTAAGGAAAAAAGAGCTGTTTGCGCCACACGAATAGTAGTGAAGCCGGAAGCGAAGAACAGATTGTCTAGCTTCAATAATAGAAAGTTGCCACGATTTTGTAACAAGATATACAGGAAATCCTGAATAAAGCGCATTAAAGTGCTGAAAACCGTCACTAGCTTTGTAGCACGCAAATTCATGCAAAGTCGCTACGGGGGTCAATTAACGAGTAAATTACACTAAAACTCGAGTGTACCGGCGAGTAAAAGCTCGTTATAAATCTTGCATTACACCCTAAATGCTTTTTCTAGTCTTCATATCTAATTTACTTTTAACACATTTCTTTAACCCGAATGCTTTATTTTTATTTCAATCATGTCTTTGGTTTATTGAAAAGCCAGCTTTTTCCGCTTCATGAAAGCACTACTAACAATACTAACAACGCCAGCAACAATAACTAGAATCCAAATCACACCTATAGTATCTACAATAGCTTGTATCGCCAACTTTTGGACATTTGGGTCATCACTAGCAAGAATTGTAGACTTTGCACCCGCAAAAGCGCCTCTGAGCTCTTTAGCACTGAAACCTCGTTCTGCCAGAGTATCCTTTAACTTAATAAACTCCACGTTCTGGAAAATAATATTCGCAAAAAAGAGTGCGATAGCAGCGCTTCCGATTTGCGAAACGTTCATAACGCTAGTTGCACCGAATATATTTTCTGGCTTAACTTTTACAACAGCCACTGAATAAGCAATTTGCAATGCAAAACCGGCTCCGACTGCTACTAAAACTTCGTAGCCGTAGATTGTGCCGGTTTTAGTTTTGGCATTAACGGTGTGCATAAGTGCCTCTCTAATTGTCATGAAAATACCAGCTATAATGTAGATAGGCATATACCGTCCAAGTACTAAAAGTAGGCTACTCGCAAGCATAACGAAAAAAATCATAATACAAATAAATGGCAGAAGGCGGACTGCTGCTTTGATCGCTGAGTCACTTTTCGTAAATTGAAAGAAGAAAAGGATGTAATAAATAGCAATAAATACAGCTGCTGCGGCAGCAGCATAGGCAATGTAAAGAAGAACGACGGTTCTGCTTTTAAGGATCTGAACAGGGAATAGTCGTTTTTCAGCAGTCGTGAAAATGCAGTAAACTTGTTAGAAGATGTAAGCGAAAAAAAAGACTCCGAAAACGACCCAAAGAAAAATTGGTCCGGCGGACGTCCATTTCCAAGTGGATTTCAAGAAAGCATATGCGACCTGGAAAAAGGTCCAAGTGCCAGTATTAAAGAAAACTCCAACCCAATCTATTTGCTTTAACTTTGTAGAACCAGAAATGTCGGGCTTGCCGTTGTATTTTAGAAAAAGAAAAATATAGACTAGCGCGACTAAAGCGGCTAATAGAAGGTTGATAAAAAAGGCCTATCTCTATGTGGCTTTGCTTTCTGCGAAGCTTCCGCCGATAACGGGTCCGAGAATTGCTTCTGCTTCCCAGCACAAACCGATTGCTGCATTGTAGATAAAACGCTTTTTTATGCTTGTGAAAACGAAATTGTATGTCAAGGCACTAAAAAAAATTAGACACGCGTCGCGATAAACTAAAGAAAGAATATAATCTCACTCGAAATACATGCTTGCACTACTTGAACCAGCAATAACTCTGCCGACAATTATGGTATTCATAGTAAGTGCTGCACTACAAACCGCACTGCCGATTTCAAAAAGAATAACACTACTAATCATAAAGTATTTAATCTCAAAAAGAGCATAACACTAGCTAATAAGTAGAATCGCAGCAACAGATTCTATAGGAAATCCAATACCGACTTAAGCCAACTTCTCGATTTCTCCTAGGGATTCAAGAATAGGCTCTTGCACATCAGCAGCAATTGTAGTATCCAGTCCTAATAGTTTATAATTAATTTGAGAAATATAGACTGCTTTAAAAGAACTTGCTATAAAGAAAAGATCCTAGAAAAAGGCCAGCACAGACTAACGCTTATGCCCAACTACTAATTGGCTTTTCAAATCGTGCGGTTTCTTTTTCGGCGGGATTAAAATTAAGAAATGAGATTTTTTCGATGTCGATAAATAACTGTTGAAAAGTTGTATTTCCGGTGGCGTCCTCCGCGGTATCAGCTTGCTCGACTTTTGGAGCCATTTTTCCGTATACGATAAATGATTTAAATAAAAGACCGACAACTTATAAAAGGAAGTATTCAAGATAGTGACAAGTAAGGCTTAAAAGGCTAAAGCGAAGTAAACTGCAGAAGCAATAAAATCCAAATAGGGTTCATGGAGGTTGGCGTCAGATTTATAGGGTGCAGAGCCGTGCAGAACCGTGCAGAACCAGGGGGCAGAGCCAGGGGGCAGAGCCAAGGTGCAGAGTCAGGGTGCAGAGCCAGGGTGCAGAGCTAGGGTGTGAGCCAGGGCAAGCTTTTCTTTGTGCCATTGTGATTCAGCGGGTGCTAACAACTCTTTTTAGCAAATAACGAGTTAAAATGAATTTTGGTGTTTCTATTCGGATGTGCTAAGTAGGTACTCAAGTGGGGCGTTTACGCGCGAAAGCATCCAAAGCGAAGCTATCCGTTCGTTTGTTTTTACTTCCCGGAGCACACATCGCCACATCAGCAGAATTTCTTGCTAAAATTGCTCTGCTAACGTTTGCATGTTTTTTTTACTGAGTCAGTTAGTGTAAAAGCAGTTCCGAATTTTGGTTGGCGGTTGATGGAGATTTAGTTACATGGTTCAAATTCAACTATAGATATTACAAGAGTTAGTAAAACTATAAGCAACAGCAAACTAGAGACATCGCCTGGAGTAAGCTGTAGAATCTTGATTTTGTTCTTGCTCGTATTGAAGCTGCAAAAAGCCCGTTACGGCTGTTGAATATCCTTGTGAATTATAAATGACTTGGAAGGTTCGGTACGCTGTAATGCACGTTCTAACAATAGATATTTGGAACTGAAAGTTGGCTAGTAGAGGACCAGAAATAGACCTTGATTAAAAGCTAAATGCTACGTATCAACATGCACTACTTATATAGAAGCCGGCATTTACTTTATTTACAGTCGTTAGGAAAACGGAACTGTAAACATTACTCAGCACTATCTCAAAGACACATCTCTATTCGCCGACAAGTTGATTATTCTAATCTTAGCAAAAATGCATCTTAAAGTCATTATTCCCGCTACTGTTTTTGCAAGCGTCGCTCTTGCGGGGCCGCAGCACAAACCGCTCGAGAAACGCACAGAAGTTAATGATGTTCCATTTACAAAGCTCACGCTTTCTTTGACACAACAACTTTCTTTCGCTGATACCGCTGCGGATCGATTTAAAATGCTGCTTAATAATACACAATTCGTTTTTAGTTTTAACGACCAATCACAAAAGAACAAAAGAAGCAAAGGCGGAGATCTTGTTGCCGCCAATCGAAAAACTTTCCCGGCACTTGTAAGTACCGGTGCTGGTATAGCGGTTAGGTTTTTTGGACTTTGTAGGTTCAATACACTTTATGTACATTTTCGTGCCGTTGAGCTCCAAATTGTAGTTGCTGGAACGGTTTTCACTGAAATGATTCCTGAGAATGGAGTTTTTAGGGACGGCGAACCATCCCGCGGGCGAAGGGCAATCACAAATACGCTAAAGGCATTTGATATGCAGCTATTCTATCAGGGGAGCGTACACTCTCAATTCAATCCCGAGTGTGAGCCAGCGATTTTTGTAGCGGCTTTTAATAATGAAGATTTTGGGGCAGGGCAAGTAGCTGATGAATTGTTTTCTATTTCGCCTGAAGTTGTCAGTGCCGCCTTTGGGCAGGCTATCGATGCGGAGCATGTGGCGAAATTCAAGGGAAAGATTCCAGCTAGTATCGCAAACGGTGTTGAAGCTTGTTTGAAGAAGTGTAAGGTATCCTCAAAGCTAACGTCCATCCCTGCGTGCCGAAAAACCCTGTGTGCCGAAAAAACTTCATGGTTTAGGGGTCTTAAATCTCCACCACGTAAATATATAAAGTTATAATCAGTTTGCTATTGTTCTTTAGCTATTTCTCTACAAGAGCTCAACTTGCAGTCAGAAAAATACTATAGTTTAGCTATGCTGTCGATCGTCCTGTTGAGAGCGTCAAAAGCTGCTATAGCTATTACCCCTTGCTTTATCATGACTATTAACCTGTCCCCGAAATTCGGGGCCATAGCATAAAGCTTCTATTAAGTTCAAATATAGCTCTAAGGTTTGAAGACGCAAAGAACAAGGAAACCTGCCTGCCGGATTTATCCGGACAAAAGTGGGAGGTACTTCCGTACACGAAATGCCAAGCATCTTAATAAGCGAGGAAGGATTTATTGCCCTTACCTAATGTTGTATTTACAGCCACGCTAGTCGTATTTTATTATTTGCCACTTGTGGCTGTTAAGGTCTGTGGCTGACGCGATCTAGCTTCTCTGGGCGACAGGGCAGAATTTCACGTGCAGCATAAGTACGGTTTCTACCACTCGTTGCGATACTGTACATGTCAGCGACAACAAGTTATGGCCCAACCACGCTTCTGCAGCGAATCCCTAGCGCTTGGCTGGCTTTGTGCGCACGCTTGCGGCGATGAACAACGACGCCACCATTCCCGCGAGGCTGCGTTCAGCTGAGTCGATTTAACCGCCAGCCTTCAATCCAACATCCTCTCCCAACTCGAAAACAACTTCGCATATATGCCGATTCGGCGACGCAAAATTCACTGATAATCCTCTTTCCTTTCGGCGCCTCAAATCCAGGCCCAATAATGCGTCTTTTGGAACGCAAAAACGACGACGAGTTCACCCTTACCAAGGATATCATCGACAACATCCCCGACTATGCTATCCTTTCGCACACATGGGGAGCGGATTCGGAAGAGGTTACTTTTAAAGACTTAATGGATGGTACTGGGAGGAACAAGGCTGGCTATGACAAGATATGGTTTTGCGGAGAACAGGCTAGACGTGATGGCTTGCGATACTTTTGGGTGGATAGTTGTTGCATTGATAAATCAAGCAGTGCCGTGTTATCAGAAGCTATTATCTCCATGTTTCGTTGGTACCATAATGCGGTCAAATGCTACGTATATCTTGCGGATGTTTCTCGACCTCCCTTGGACGCCAACGGCGAGTCTACCCAAATCTTCTGGGAATCGACCTTCCGGAAAAGCAAATGGTTTACCCGGGGTTGGACTCTTCAAGAGCTTCTTGCTCCAGCATCCGTTGACTTTTATTCTAAAGATTGGGAACATTTGGGTGATAAGAGATCGCTAGAGCGACACATTCATGAAGCAACAGGAATTCCTGTCAAAGCTCTTCAAGGTGGTCTTCTCTCAAGTTTCAGTATTGACGAACGACTTCTTTGGGCAAAAGACCGCAACACCACACGCGAAGAAGACAAGGCATACTCGCTTCTGGGCATTTTCAATGTCCAAATGCCGTCCCTTTATGGCGAAGGGAGAGAAAACGCATTTAGACGGCTCTGGAAGGAGATCGACACTCCTTTAAAGGGCAAGTCCTATCCCTACGATTGATGCCTGACACATCTGTTCAGGCTAGCGCTAACTAGCAGCCCAGGCCCTGAGAATGACCTACTTCGTCACCTACCGTATGCTGTTGAGGCGCCCTTCAACTCATACAACCGCCAACACGAACCTGCCTGCCTCCCTGACACACGCGTCGACCTCCTACAACGGATATATGACTGGGCTGATGGAAAAGATGGACAGGGTGAGCAATGCATCTTCTGGCTGAACGGCCTAGCTGGGACAGGAAAGTCCACAATCTCCCGCACCGTCGCCCGCAGATACAATGAGCAGAAGCGTCTTGGAGCCAGCTTCTTCTTCTCCAAGGGTGGCGGAGATGTGAGCCATGCTGACAAGTTCTTCACAAGTCTTGCCGTGCAGCTCGTAAACAGTATACCATCTCTTCAAACCCATGTCCATGATGCTGTGAGAGAGCGGAGTGATATTACGAGTCTGTCCCTCGTCGACCAGTGGCGCCAGCTTGTTCTCGGTCCCCTATCAAGGCTAGAGAGATCCCACCAGTCTTACGTTTTTGTTGTTGATGCACTCGATGAGTGTGAGGGTGATAACAATGTCCGGATCATCCTAGAGCTCTTAGCTGAGGCTCGATCACTAAAGACGGTACGACTTCGAGTCTTTCTGACGAGTAGACCCGAAATTCCAATCCGACACGGCATACACCGTATCCCACAAGCTGAGCATCGGGACTTCATACTCCACAACGTACCACCTACGATTGTCAACCATGACATCTCTTTATTCCTGGAATACAATCTAGGGACAATCAGGCAGGAGTGGAGTCTTGGAGCAGACTGGCCAGGCGAAGTGGCTGTAAGACAGCTGGTTCTCTATGCTAGTGGTCTATTTATCTGGGCGGCAACAGCATGTCGGTTTATCCGTGAAGGGAAGCGATTCGCACATAGTAGACTAGATACGATACTTAAGAGCAGCAGCCGCGCTACTACGGCACCAGAGAAGCACCTCAGCGAGATCTATATTACTGTCCTCAGGCACTCTATCTCTTCAAACTATACAGACAAAGAAAAGGAAGAGCTAGGCAGAATGTTGAAATACACTCTTGGAAGTATAGTAACCTTACTCTCACCTCTTTCTACCCTTTCGTTGAGCAAGATATTACGTCTCCAAAAGGAGGACATCAACCAGGCACTTGAGGATCTTCATGCGATCCTTGATATTCCTAAGGATCCAACTCACTTACTCCGCCTACACCACCCTTCATTTCGCGACTTCCTCCTTAGTAAAGATCGATGTGGAGATTTCTGGGTAGATGAGAAGCAAGCACATCATACATTAGCTGCTGGCTGTATACAACTAATGTCCCGGGCACTTAAGAAAGATGTTTGCGAATTACATGCTCCTGGTTATCAAGCCAGCCAAGTTGAGAGCAGTCATGTTCAGAAATGCCTTCCGCCCGAAGTTCAATACGCATGCCTCTACTGGGTTCAGCATCTACAAAGGAGTGGTTCTCAGGCTTACGACGGCAATGACGCCCACCGATTTCTGCAGGCTCATCTACTACACTGGCTTGAGGCACTTGGGTGGATGGGCAAGACGCCAGAAGGGATTCAAGCAATATTGTCCCTAGAGGCTCACGTCCTAGTAACTATCTATCTATTATTTATAAGAGTCTAATTAACTTATCCTTAGGTTAATGAAAGCCCGGATATGTACGCATTTATCCATGATGCAAAGCGATTTGCCTTATATAACCGATCAGTGATTGAACAAGCACCTCTTCAATTATACTGTGCGGCTCTGCTCTTTGCCCCAGAGAATAGTATTGTTCGAAGGCGATTTAAGGATTATATCCCACATTGGATTCAGTTGAAACGAAGCATTATTCGAAGGCGATTTGGGAATCGTATCCTACATTGGATTAAGTTAAAACCAAGAGTGCAAGCACATTGGAATGCTGCGCTGCAGACGCTCGAGGGCCACTCTTACTCGGTCAGGTCTGTGGCCTTCTCACCCGACGGCAAGCAAGTAGTTTCTGGATCGGACGATAAGACGGTGCGGCTCTGGGACGCCGCGACAGGAAAAGCGCTGCAGACGCTCGAGGGCCACTCTTACTCGGTCAGGTCTGTGGCCTTCTCACCCGACGGCAAGCAGGTGGTTTCTGGATCGGGCGATAAGACGGTGCGGCTCTGGGACGCCGCGACAGGAAAAGCGCTGCAGACGCTCGAGGGCCACTCTTACTCGGTCAGGTCTGTGGCCTTCTCACCCGACGGCAAGCAAGTAGTCTCTGGATCGGACGATAAGACGGTGCGGCTCTGGGACGCCGCGACAGGAAAAGCGCTGCAGACGCTCGAGGGCCACTCTTCTTGGGTCAGGTCTGTGGCCTTCTCACCCGACGGCAAGCAAGTAGTTTCTGGATCGGACGATAAGACGGTGCGGCTCTGGGACGCCGCGACAGGAAAAGCGCTGCAGACGCTCGAAGGCCACTTTTACTGGGTCAGTTCTGTGGCCTTCTCACCCGACGGCAAGCAAGTAGTCTCTGGATCGGGCGATAAGACGGTGCGGCTCTGGGACGCCGCGACAGGAAAAGCGCTGCAGACGCTCGAAGGCCACTCAGACTGGGTCAGTTCTGTGGCCTTCTCACCCGACGGCAAGCAGGTGGTCTCTGGATCGGGCGATAAGACGGTGCGGCTCTGGGACGCCGCGACAGGAAAAGCGCTGCAGACGCTCGAAGGCCACTCTTACTGGGTCAGTTCTGTGGCCTTCTCACCCGACGGCAAGCAAGTAGTCTCTGGATCGGGCGATAAGACGGTGCGGCTCTGGGACGCCGCGACAGGAAAAGCGCTGCAGACGCTCGAAGGCCACTCAGACTGGGTCAGTTCTGTGGCCTTCTCACCCGACGGCAAGCAGGTGGTCTCTGGATCGGGCGATAAGACGGTGCGGCTCTGGGACGCCGCGACAGGAAAAGCGCTGCAGACGCTCGAAGGCCACTCAGACTGGGTCAGTTCTGTGGCCTTCTCACCCGACGGCAAGCAGGTGGTTTCTGGATCGGGCGATAAGACGGTGCGGCTCTGGGACGCCGCGACAGGAAAAGCGCTGCAGACGCTCGAGGGCCACTCAGACTGGGTCAGGTCTGTGGCCTTCTTACTCGACAGCAAGCAAGTAGTCTCTGGATCGGACGATAAGACGGTGCGGCTCTGGGACGCCGCGACAGGAAAAGCGCTGCAGACGCTCGAAGGCTACTCTTACTGGGTCAGTTCTGTGGCCTTCTTACCCGACGGCAAGCAAGTAGTCTCTGGATCGGGCGATAAGACGGTGCGGCTCTGGGACGCCGCGACAGGAAAAGCGCTGCAGACGCTCGAGGGCCACTCTTACTCGGTCAGGTCTGTGGCCTTCTCACCCGACAGCAAGCAGGTGGTTTCTGGATCGGGCGATAAGACGGTGCGGCTCTGGGACGCCGCGACAGGAAAAGCGCTGCAAACGCTCGAGGGCCACTTTTACTCGGTCAGGTCTGTGGCCTTCTCACCCGACGGCAAGCAAGTAGTCTCTGGATCGGACGATAAGACGGTGCGGCTCTGGGACGCCGCGACAGGAAAAGCGCTGCAGACGCTCGAGGGCCACTCAGACTGGGTCAGGTCTGTGGCCTTCTCCCCTGACGGTAATCTACTGCCTACTTTACGTGTATCTGATTATTGGGTAATAGAGGGTAAAGCGAATATTCTCTGGCTGCCTCCCGATTACCGATCTACGTGTGGAGCTACTTGGGATCAAATTGTCGTTTTAGGACATTCATCAGGGAGACTTTCATTTCTTCAGTTCAGACAAGGGCTAAAGCTTATAGTATAAAATTAGTACATAGCAAGCCTGGTATTGTAGTCTTTATATTATATCTCTTTTTCTTTTTATCTCTTATTTATAGAGGGTTCAAGGGGAGCGCGTGACTTTATAGTAATTGATAATTGCCACTCGGTTTCTAGAATCTTCTAGATCGTTATATTGAAGATTTTATTTGCCGGTTTTTGTGCCTGGACCAACTACGTCAGGCATTACTAAGCTGGATGTGGCGTACCAGGTGGCACCAGGCACCACAGTACCTCTAGCCACTGTTGGCCTTGTGCCTAAGGCTTTATAAATTAAATTACAGCGTAAATTATGGAACGTGCGGGGTCGTTTGGCTCTAACCCAAATATCGTTAGTCGCTTCGACTCGAGGTACTGACCCGTGTAGCAACCTTACCTGAATTTACACGCCACAGCAGCCACAAGGCTAATGATGATTTCCTGCATAGTAGTAAGGCATTAGAGCTTAAATAAGACCCCTTTATAAGTATTAGGGATAGTATAAGCTCGGCGGTAGAGCTGTGGTGGAGGAACTCTATTACGCTATAATAGGAGACTCTTTGCAAATCAGGCGTAAGGGCGACGATGCGAACGTGATTTTCTAGTGGGAGGGGTTTAGGGTGTCTGGGGGTGGCTACGGAACATAACTTATAAAAAATTATAGGAGATATTCGGGTGTGCACAGATTTTAAGATACTTTAAGTCAAAGTACCTATCATTTTTTTCGTTACGCAGGGTTTTTCGCCACGCAGGGATGGACGTTATAAAGACTTGAGGCAATACCTCTATTACAGCGAGTACAATGAGTAGCCAGCGTTTTAGGGGCAAGTGTTTTTTATATCACAAGTAACTATAAGTGTGCGAGTTTTGACATATGATTTAATTTTATTTTAGGTATTTTAATATAAAACTCGAGTTAACGTTAAGTTAGATTGAGTTAACTCATTTTACATACTTTGAATTCAAGCGACTCCAACTTTACAACACCCTGTCTATTAATAAGGTAATGTTGTTTTTAACAAAGAGCAAAATGGAAGCTTTTTTCAGTTCAAAGATTACGAATAGGGATAACGTCTGTCCCTGTGTAGCGAAACGCACCCTGTAACGAAACAAATCATAGGTACTTCAAGTTCAAGTGACTTAAAATTTGCGAATGTCACAAAATTTCTTTATGTTTTGATTCTCGTTGCATTATATGCCTCTCCCGAACACCCTTCACTTATTAACTCCAAAAAATTTAATCCCGTCGTCGCTGCCCACCTGAATAATATAGAGCCTCTTATTATAGTGTAATAGAAGCCTTCGATCCGAAACTCCACTATCAAGCTCTTTTTGTCCTCGAAAAATCATGAAACGATTAGATATGGATCCCGAGCCTCATTATAATGCTAGAATGTTATTCTCCGTGTTGTGGCGGCCAGAGCGCGCTATGTTAGACGCCATTGCGATATAGGCTGATACCTCCTCCAATCAAGCGATCAAGGATCCTCCTGATCGGCGGTGTGGTTATAGCAACCTCGGTAAATTTTTAATAATATCTGTGGCTCGACGGTTGTGGCTGGGCATACTTGCCGAATTTCCTTCCGATTTAAGTTAGAGCAAAAAGTTTCGACTTTTTCATTCACTTCATCTCTTTTTGCACTCTACCTCAAATGGACCCCTTCCATTTTCAGCTAAAGCCTTCAAGGAGAATCCCTTCTTTTCGCAGTATTGCTGACGAATGCGAAGATGACTTTATGGATGACGGAGTCCGTAAACGTCGAAAGACTGCCGAGAGAAGCTCACTATCAGCACGCAACACAACGATGGCATGGCAGTTAGGAGCAGTTCATATGGTGACAATATGGCGCGATGGTGACGTGCACGTCGATAAGAGTAACACTACCCAAGACACAGAATAGGGGCACGACGATAGCGGGCACGACGAGAGCAGGCACGACCATGGCGAGAACAACTATGGCGAAGGGCAAAAATGGCCAGTCCTTGATCGCCAGTCTCATGCTGCATTCGGTCATCGACACCTGCGTGTATACGTAGCCCAACCACAAACCAGATGATTGATTTCTTCGAGTTACAGCTAGGAGCGAAATTGGTGTCCTCTCCCCTAAACTCTTTTGAACAGTTCAGAGCGCACGGATATTTCAGTTCCAATACAGTATCACATGACAGTCGGGTGTACGTTTCGCCAAAGCCGAGAGTGTCACATGAAGAAGTTGATGTACCACATGCATTTAAGGAGTTGAAAAAAAAAGTTAGATGATTGTAATGACCCTCTTTTTCAAAAACCGTAGAATCCCCATATCAGTATGTAGAAGCCCGATCCGACAATACAGGCTCCCCTTCCCCGCAACCGGCAATAAAATTATATATAGCTCGCGCTGAGACCCAGGATTCCCTGAGAACATCTGATCCCTACAGTCTGTAGCACAACCAATATACATGAGCACAACCTGACAGACTAATCCTTCAAAGTCTTTCTTCGACTTCGGTTCGTCTAGCAAATAGTTGAGGTCTTCATGAATTATTGATGGCGTCTGAGAAAGAACGTATTCCAGATGACCTGTCTCAGCCCACAATTTTATAGCTGTCATAATATCAGAACCGGCTAGTTCGCTGTGAGCTTCTAGAATTTCTGGCTCAGACTCCGGGTTAGAATAGTAGCTGTGAATATTATCGTAAAAACGCACAGGTCCATCAACGGATGCCCAGGAGAATGATGGACCGCTTCGCACGTGCGGGTCATTCAATCCGCCAGCTTTTTGTAATGCTGTTGTGTTGTCCCTTTCATGAATATTGCAGTCTACTGACCAGGCCAAGCCACATGACAAGTCCTCACGCCACAATCCAGCTACATAAGTTGGTTTCGCTGGCAATTGTTGCTGGAAGAGCGCAGCAAGGCTAGATATAGCAGGCAGCTTATCAGCCGGCTGAGTGAAGGTCCGCTTGCTATATTCTCTTACTAGATGGTACCAAGGTTCAAAGAATCTAGCCCTGAGAAGCCACTTGCGCACAGCCCTGTAATCTTGATACCCATAGTGAGTTCGAAATAAGTCCAAGTTTTGAGCCTTAGCCGATCGTCCAGGTATCTGACGAATCTTTTCCCAGTTCGAACCCTCAATATGTGGGCTGGGGCCTAATGGATTTGGATGTCGTTCCGAAGCCAGGATCGAATTACACTCCCATATAACTTCATGGTACGACCAGTGGACAATACGCTTCGAAAAGAGACGCTCTGGAAATATCCATCCTCTTTTTGTCAAAACGTTACGATTTATGGCATCCGCGGGCTCTCCAATATATGGACAAATGATCCTTCCCAGGGAACTGGCGGGATTCAAAAGTCTTGGATGCTTACAGCCCCGGATTTCCAATTGATTCCTCCTAGCCAAAAACCCGGCGTTGGAATTCGCGCCAACATCTGCTGAGATATTAAGCCACGCATTCTGGTATATCTCGCCCAAGAGGGCTGATTGTTCGTTCCAATCCTTCTCGGAATCCTGCAAGATACATAAAGCATCAATCCAAAGATAGCGTATCTTAAGTTGCCTTGTCGCTCTCACCGCGTCGCGCAAAGTCAGTGGTAGATTATTAATTGGTATACCAGCTTCTCTCTTGTCTATTGTTGTTGATGTGGTAGTGATCGATGCAACGTTGCTCCATCGATAACTAAGTGTGATATATCGCCCGGATTTGCCTTCTCCTGCACAAAGATGTGGATCTTGACTGCCATCTGAAGGACCTACATCGATGATACGGGCTGGTAGCATTGATGGCTTGAATGAATGACACCGTGGATGGTCATGGCATCTTTTGATCCAGTCTTCGATTTGCGCGAAAACTGCGATAGAGGAAGGGTCTTCATCCGAATACGATGTGCGGCCGTACGAAAGCAGGATTGGTTCCCAGACGCCTTTCCCACAAGAGCCTTAGACTTGTCAGCAAAATAACCACACTTCAGCTAGGAGGCTAGCATTCTTACACGAAGGATGGGGAGGCTGTAGTAATTTTGACCAATGTTGGGGGTAGGGTCTCCCAAGACTCTTTGAACCTTTGGTCAAGACATCGAAATACTGGTCCTCTGAATAGCACTCCCCAGTAGGAAGAGATTCTATATACAGAGGTACCCACATGGAGCCACATCGTATCTCCAGACGTTCTCCGTACGAATATCCAACTGGTCTAACAAAGGAGCCTACTCTGTAGTAGGGAATGTATTCCACCGTGACTCCGCCACACTGACCAGAGACGTCTAGACCAGACTGGTCAGGCACTTCAATGCTCCTACAGCACTTGAGGCCTGATGCAAACAATGAACAGAGGTGACAGCCATTACAGGCGGAATTGTTGAGGTCATCGAGACTTGCAGCATGCTGCTGTAATTCGCCATCCCAACTACGATCAGATGAAGCTTGTTGCGCATCAAATTTTAGCCTTTTGCACAAGTTACAAAGAACATGAAGTTTTGAATGCATTACAATGAATAAAATTGCGTGGAGAGGACGAATACTTTTCACTATCACAATCATGAGGAGGCTTAACTGAAGCCTGACATAGTCTCATAGTGCACGGTCCAGGAGGGATCACGGGGTTCGGTAAACATATGTCCGCTAATCAGGTGACATCTGAGATAAAACGTCTGTGCGTTCAAAACTGTTTAAAAGAGTTTAGGCAGACAGGACACCGAATTCGCTCCTAGCTGTACACAACACCAGCTCGTAATCATTCCCTTACTTGGACCCTTCACTGCTTCCCGACTGAAATATCTTAGACCTATCGATTTCACTTCTGACAACAGAACGTCTCCCTAGGGTGATCATGTACACCACAATCAAAACATCGCAACGTAACTCCGTCACTGACCCGGAAATATAGCTGGGTCAAAGCATATACTTCAAGAATCTGTTTTCTGGGAAATAGGGTGATAAACAGGAGGATGGCTCACATCTTTGAACACATCCTTCGGTATCTTCGGACCGGAGTTCTTCCGGTCTTTTACGACAGAGGAAAAGGTCACGATTTCGCGCTTTATCAAGCTCTACTAGAGGAAGCGAGATATTTCGTTATCGAAAGACCAGAAAAATGGTTATACGAACGCAAATATTTGGAGGTTGTCGAAATCCATTATTTAGCTACCGAAACTCAAGACCGAGAATCTTACCGGAAACATACTACGGCTGATCCTAAGGGTCGCACATTCATGGTGGAGGATCACTTTGTTGAGATCACAACAAGTAGCAACATAGAGACTACAATGGTTCCTATAGTACAACAACAGAACTCCTTTTAATTACTGCCTTAACGGAAAGCATAGCAAAAGCAATGAAAAATATTGTAGGAGCTGCATTGAGCAAGCAAGAAAGAACAAAATCCATGTAAATAGTGGCTGGAGAGAAGAGGACTAACTCAAATGGTGCATTGTGCGGAAAAAAGTTGTTTTTAACCACGATCTTTGCGTTAATGCGTATTTGGAAGATGCTCTGCTATGAACAGCAGACTTTAGGTCTCATGTAGCAAATAATACTATACGCCTTAGGAGTTGTTTGTCGAATAGACGAGACAAGTGTCTATAGTGCTTGCTTAATACATATCTACACTGCCCGACTATCATAAAGAGTCTTGTGGCTGACTGGCAGTCTCTATGTACTGTCACGAACACGGTCCTATGTGCCTGGAAAGGCGGGTTGTAGGTGCTTCAATACGAAAATACTAAACTAAGGAGAGAAAAAGTACAATCTCGGAAGCTGTCGGCTAAGTCAAGTTCTCGGGCCATGTGCTACTAGTCCCAGTTAGGGAACACAGGCGAGCCAACCACGTGATAACCGTGACATGTATCTTGTTGCTGCATCACGTTAGCTTTAACTCACTACAGCTTCTACTTTCATTTTCTCTGGGATTAATTACTGCTCCACATTCTACCAGCATCAGCTCATTAACTCTGTTCATAACATATTCCACCCGCTTCCAAGACTTAAAGCTCCCGACACTCGCAAGTGAGTGCTTTCTAGGGCCCCTGCCGATGCTTTTACGCCACACGCGTGACTATAGCACGCCACACACGTGACCAAACCTGAGAATCGTGACTGAGTAAACATAGTGAGCACGAGTGTGAACATAGTATAGTTGTCGCTAGGCTAATCATATTACTAAGCACTGAAACATGTGAACCTTTTTATGGCACCGGCGTAACTCCCGGACTGCATTCTTTTTCTCTCTGAATGTCTTTAAAAATTGGAGCTATATTATTTTGTGATAGGACTTTTGCTCAAGTGCTCCGAATTTTGAAAAGACCTTAATAGTCGTGATTAAACAGGAAGGACAGCGAAAGCGCCGATCGATGGCGTGATTGATATGGTCGACAGCATAATCAATTATACTCTTTTTCTTGTTACTAAGTGGTTTTCTTGGGGAGAAATAGTTAAAGAAAGTAATATATTAATAACAACTTTATAGATTTATTAAGAAAAAAATTGTGATTCCAAAACTATAGATTTGTTTCGCTACAGGGTGCGTTTCGCTACACAGGGACAGATGTTATCTAGATTTCTTTTTAAAAGTTGTACCCAAAGCTATTGCTATTACACTGTCTCGAGTTTCCAGGAGCTCTAACCCTCTGGCCAATGCTCAATAGCCATAGGGTATAAACGAAATGTTGAAATAATTCTCCACCGCGGTGCAGTATCTACCACCTGAAGGCCCAACATGAAGACTCGAAAGTATCAGCAATCTATAATTTTAAAAATCAAGAATCAATATACTAGTGCACAGGCTGTTTAAATGGAGATACTGGTAGCATGCCGGCATATTGCTATACTGTGTATTCGTACCATTGCAACAAGTTGTTGCTGTTTCACAAATATAACCCGCCAATGCTCCAGTAAGGATTTCAACCACTTGAATAGCCGAAGTAGCGTTGAATAAAAAGGCACTGTTGGGCTTAGACAAATTCTAAACATAGATATAACGTTAAAATAATACCTTGAAGCAATTATATAATCAACTATCTATTGCTAATATTTAAAGCTTTCATAATACTGTGTACCTTGCCCAGCTTTATTCCAAGTATTCCAACTATCAATCTCAACAAGCACAATAAAACCGAGGCTAGTGAAATCGAACATAAATCGAGCAGCAGCCGAAACGATGTATTTATTAGCAGCGAAATGCGAGATTTCATATGAAATTGGAACTCCTAACAAGCTAACGGAATATAGATCTGCTGCGAAGTTTGCATAAAGCCGAAAAAGATACTTCGTGCTGAGCTTCCGGCCGTTCTTTGTGATGTTAATCCGCTATTGTACATCTTTTGCTAACAACGCCGATCTAATAAGCTTTGCTTAAGTAGCGTCCGCTAAGTAGATGAAATTATCGAAGAATTTAACTTAAAGGCCGTAGAATTCGTCGAATGTGTGATGCGGCTGGCTGGGCGACAACATCGATAGTACAGCAGTTCCCAGGAAGACATTAGTAAAGCTGCAGAGCCAAAAGAAAAGAAAGCGAATAGTGCTCATTTTTAAAACAGATGCTGCCCAGCAATCACCGGAATAAAATCTTTACAAAAGTTCTAGGTAGCTTTAAATATAAATTAGTACTCAAGACACAAAAAATTGGAGGCATAGCACTTTTGCACTAACTTTTGCAAGATATGCAGCTTGTATTTTAGCGCTTATTAGTGATATCAGCGAGCTTTACTTTATTCAGTTTAAAGTAAAAGAAATAGATAGCTCGAATATAATTTCATCCGAGCTTTTAATTCTTTCCCAGATTAAAGTAGAAAAGCGGGACAAAGACAAGGTGCAAAAACAGAGTGCAGAGACTAGTGCAGAAACTGGGTACAAACACAAAATTGATTCTGCACACGCTGAGTTCTTGACGTCACGTAAGCTACTATTAGAAGTCAAGTTAGCAATCTGAACTTAACAAAAGCCTACAAAAGTGAGCTTTTTCTTAGCTCCGGACTTCTTTACAATTCGAGTCTTACTGACTGAAAGTAGTCCTTATTGCACGCAAATAATTGACAATGCGAAAATCGGTACTTGTTAGCTAGTAAGAGTTAGATCGTTATAGAGAATATATTGCCGTCACTCGAAAGATTCTAATGAAAAAAAACATTTCTGCCAGATTATATAACTAAGCGCAATCGCATCGCTACTGCAAGCGATCAGTATACTTCTCTTTTGCGCACTATTATTGTGCTTCCCTCTTTTGTTTGCTAATACTTATCGAGGCTGAAGCTAAATAAAAAAGCTACCGCCGAATGCTTCATTTCAAAGCTTTTACCTGCTTCTACGAAGTTCGAAACTTTTACACGCCTTTTTGATATTCCAAAATAGGAATGGAAGAGCAACTTATTTCGGTTAAAAAAAAGTGGAAGTTCAATGGAACATTTAGGACTTTAGCACTTTTTAATCTTATATGTGCTATTAATGCTACTATTCTCTTAGTAGCATTGCCTGTAAGAAACTACTTAAGCTTCTCTGGTACTATACTAATAATACTTCAAGATAATAGCTACAGATTTGAAAAGCACTACTGCTATTCAAGCTTTCTGGGTGAGGACTTCGTTTCTCCTGTAAGCCCGAGATAACCTTCTACTCCACAAGTATAAGTACTTACAAAACCGCAAATGCTCGACAGTTTTTCAGCCTTCATAAGCATTCTTCTTACACATCATCGGTCGAAAGCCAGTCTTTCTAGCAGCTCTGTTGTTTTTTACTATAGGCACTATTATCGCATCAATTGCTAATAATGTATCTTTATTACTCGTAAAAAAATATGTACAAAGTGTCGGTAAAGAGAGCTTTGTCGCCTTTACTTATGTTGTTATTACTGATATAGTTACTCTCCGAGAGCGAGGCAAATATATGTCTGTGATTTTACTCCAGTAGGCGATTAAATCTGTCATCGGTCCAGTTATCGGTGGCGCTCTCGCGGAGAAAGTAACCTGGCGATAGATTTTCTGGCTCAACATTCCATTCTGTGTGATCACTGCTGTAAGAATCTCTATTTGTTTTAGGCTGTATACTAAAAAAAGATCGATTAGAACGAAATTACGCGCTTTCGACTGGTTTGGGTCTTTCCTCTTTGTCGCTGCGCTGACAAGTTGTCTCGTTCCAGCGACGTGAGTCAGTATACTACTTACGCTTTATTCAAAGCATTAATTTGGCATTTACAGGGCAGTGTAATGTACGACTGGTCCTTATAGCAAACTCTTGTACTACTTCTTTTTGGCATATTCGGCCTTATCGGATTTACTATATATTCTGTGTATATATCCACCGAACTACTAATACGTCGCACTTTTTTTAACACCTTTACCGCGATTGTTGCTTATATCGGTACTTTAGTCCAAAGTCTAATCGTTTAGTTACTCTTTTATTACATGCCCGTTTACTTCGAAGTCGCGAAAAACTACTCGCTCATCACTTCCGCTATCGCTATTTTCCCTTTCACTTTCACCATCGCGCCCGCCGCCGTTATCGTTGGTCTTGTAATTACCAAAACCGGTCACTATAGGCCCTCGCTCTGGGTCGGATAGTTCCTTACAACTTTCGGCATAGGCCTCTTTATCTGCTTTAACTAATCAACCAATATGCTTTTCTAGGTTTTTCTCTCTTTCGTCGCTGGCATCGGCCTCGGCATTCTCTTTAGTGCGCAAGGCTTCGCCGCACAAGCTTCGGCATCCAACGCCGACCTGCCTTTCGCCGGCGCTATGTATAGCTTTTTCAGGGCTTTCGGGCAAACGCTCGGTATTGCTATCTCCGGCGTCATTTTCCAGAATGTCTTAAAGAAGAATATTCTCGCTACCACATACTCGGCGTTTGCAGATAAGTGGTTTCGAAATGCGAGTTCGTTCGTGCAGGTCGTGAAATCGTGGAGCGATATTAAAGAAAAAAGGATAGCGAAAGAAGTTGTGATTAATGCTTATATTGAGAGCTTAAAGATAGTGTAGTATATTATGTGTGTGCTGGCTGGGGCAGCATTTATTGCGAGTTTGCTGTGGACGAAAGAGATTAGTTTGGAAAAAAACCTGCAGACGGAGCAAGGATTTAGGTATGACAGTGAGAAGAAAAGGCCGACTGTAGATGAGGAGTCCACTTCAATGACTTCGTTATCGGTAAAATCGGGATGAATCAACGCTATTAGGCAGGTTTCGGTTTCTGCATTTTGCGGGCTTTTTGTTCTCTTTCGGCTACATTCGTTATTGGAAACCACGTAAAGTGATACTTCAATCATTTATTTAGTTGATCCAACAATTCAAAGTCTTTCGCCATAATTAATATCTATCTCTGGGTGGCAAGAAACCCACCGTGCCGAAATGAAGCTATTGTTTAGAGGCTTTAAGTTACGGTTAGTGTGCTATTATTCTTTGACTGTTTCTTTACAGGGACTCGGTTTGTAGCGGGAAAATACCGTGGTCTTGGTCATGCTGTCGATTGTCTTAAGCCGCTTCAGCTATTCCCCCAGCTCTATCACGAATATTAGCCCGTCTTTGAATTTCTGGTCTATCATACGAAGCTTTTATCAAGAAAGAGTAATGTCTCTAAGCTTTCAAGACACAGAGTGTTGAACGGTATATAAGGCGCATTAACATTTCGGCAAGAAGCATGTGTTTTTTGCCGTTTCACAGTTATGAGCCCGGACGTTCCGCCTGGTGCAGTAGTAGGAAGATATAACCACCACAAAAAATGCCCAGTATTATTTATGTGCGTCACGTGTCACACAATTTAAGCGAGAATGCTTTTCACCCCTGGTCATATTGCCGATCTAACAGGCGAATTACTGACCAGTAGAGAAAGGAAGAGTTCTAGAGTCAAAAAGGATAGTAACATTATTTGTTGCTCAGAAAGACCAAGCTTTCTGGGGAGGTGTGTTGAACAGTATATAAGGCGCATTAACATTTCGGCGAGAAGCATGTGTTTTTTGCCGTTTCACACAGCATAAGAAAACCTGAATATCGAGTTTATCCGAATAAAGGAGAAGGCACACAAGCGTCTTAAAAAAGAGATTTTTGTTACCAATGATTATCTAGCCAGCCAACACCCACCGAAGCAACTGTAAAGGGCAGGCTAACCAAAGCCTCGGGTGCTGATTTGTGACGGCTTCGAGATGCACGAGACCCTCGAAGCCTTAGAGTTTTGTTTCGAAAATAATATCATCCTATATCGCCTCCCCTCTCACACCTCCCACAAGCTCCAGCCCTGTGACGTCGGAGTGTTTGCCTCCTTGAAGCCAGCCTACCGCGACGAGGCTGATAGACTGGTTCGAGGAGGTGTAAATACAGTCCGTAAGCAACATTTCACCTCTCTGTATAGCCCTGCAAGGGAGAAGGCGTTCACGAAGAGAAATATCACGGCCGGATGGGCGGCCTGTGGCTTGTTTCCGTTCAACCCAGACAGAGTCCTCAGGGTGACACCGAAGCCCCGCTCAACCAACTGTTTCCAGGGTCGATGAGATAAAGGCGGGTTCGTGTCATCAAGACGAAATACCACAAACGCCTGTGGCGCCAGTGTCAGCAGGGAGTGTTGCGTCGCTGCAGAATCTGATCAAACAGGATGCATATGCTTAAATGGGACGAGTTACAGCGCCTAGAGAGGCATGTACAGAAGCTTGCCAATGCCACCCAGGCATCTTTTGCCGAAAGTGCCCTCCTCTATGATCGAAATCAAATGTTGATCAGAATGAACAGCGAAGCCAAAGTTCGCCGATCAACCAAGTCAATCGTATTCGGGAAAGGGGAAGGCAAAGGTGAGCAGCGCGTGCTGCGAAGGTCATCAATGGCAAGGGGAAACGTGGTCGGAAGCGTAAGAGTGTTGCCCCAGAGGCAGATGCGCCAGAGCCTGAGGCTAAAGTGGCCCGGCTGGCAGAGCCAGCGAATTAGATGGGCGCACAAGGAACGCAGAATTATTGCTCTGTTCTTCAGTTTGGATGGGATTCTTTAGGCAGGCTCGCGTAGGCTTTGCGACTCGCGACTTGTTCCTATACAGTAGAGTTAGACTTCTTCATATTCTCCGGCGCAATAGAAAGGGAAGTAGCAATAAATCACCTCCTGCCAATTGTCAAAGAGTAACTTAGCCTTTCGCGCGTATCAAGGCATTCCCGTCTTTGATTCCGCTGTCACCAAACGTAATGGTCTCGCGAACAAGACGATAACTTAGTATATCTAGTCTGAAAACTCTACACTCCCGCAGCCTACTCGTTGCTCGACGCAATACCATTCTGTCCCGGAGCAGGGTTGGGCTTCCTCGGTTCTTTCATCTCCCAATCCGTCTCGACTCTACACTCCCTCGCCAGCTCGCGACGTCCCACCCGTGTATGCGTGCGTGTGTGTGTGTGTGTGTGTGTGTGTGTGTGTGTCAGTGCATCCGCACGAACTTGCAGGGCCAGGCGCTCCAGTACTTGGGGGACACGGGGTCCTTGCAGTACTATGCCAATCGTTGTCCGCATCGACGATGTTGGCTGTGTTGAATGGCTCAGTCGTGAGCATCGCTTGATAGTTTTGGTTAGATGTATTAAGTACGGTGCTCGATGGAGCCGGCACTGTGGATTCTGAAGTTCTGCAAATTTAGAAATGAGCATCAGGGAAGACCTGCGCGAATAAGGTGTAGCATTAGACGTTGACGCAGGCCTGGTCGCTTGACCCTGAAGGCCACATACGCTAAAGTTTAGCCTCGCGTCAGCCACAGTCCTGAACAGCCACAAGGACCAAGCTGCAGCTCACATCCAAAGCTTTTTGGCACTATGGCACGACTACATTTTTGCATATCAACCACCTTGCCACTGCGAGATGCGCAAACTTCAGCCTTCTCATCTTGACGCCTTGCTACTTGTGACATTGTCGATCTCCTACTTCTAATGGCTCCACAGACTGCGGACTATTTCCCACCAACAGCTGAGCAGAAAGAAAACGAACTCCAGGCGTTCATTGACTCCATCGATCCGAGTAACGTTTGCAGTTTAGCATCCCGACATAATTGCTTCAAACCTTGTCGGATATTCCAAGAAACCGCTAATGGTAGCTATAATGCCTGTTTTTTCGTTGAGTTTAATGAAGGCGTGAAATGGGTTGTGAGAATTCCCTCGAAGTCTTCCGTCCACAACATCTGGGACAAAGTCCAGAGCGAAGTCGCTACTATACGGCAAGCTATTTCCCATTTCAACCTTGTATATTCGTCAATTCTAACTGAGAACTAGCTACCTCGAAGCCAATACCACGATCCCCGTGCCCCATATTCATGCCTTCGGCCGAGGTGGTTGTGTCGACGAGAATAACCCTACTGGGCATACCTTCATCATTCAGGACTATATCCCGGGCCGGTCGCTAGATATATTAGCTTTCAGAAAAGAGCCTATAGAGCGTAGGAAATACTTCTACGTGCAGCTTATCGACATCTTAGCTCAATTACGCCAGCAGGAATTCGACCATGCTGGCTCTTTAATGCCAGGCCCGGATGGCGGGGATACTCCTGTCGTCGGCCCGTTGCTCTCCATTCAACTAAATGATTTACAGCTCGAGAAACGCGACTTCTCTACTCAGCCGGCCAAGTTCGCTTCTGCTATCGACTTCGCCTTCCATCACTACTACCTCCTAGATCAAAAGTACAGGCTACCGGCCTACAAGCTGTCTCAAGAGGTTGCGCAGCTCGAAGTGTTTGGGCTTGAAGATCTGAAGGGGAGACTTTTTTGTTATATCGATCATCGCTGGAACCATGGTCCCTTCGTTTTGACACATACAGACCTGCGCTGGTCTAATTTCATTGTAGATGAGGACTATCGGATTCGAGGTGTTATCGATTGGGAATGGTCGGGCACAGTACCTCGACAATTCTTTCTACCTCCTACTTGGTTGGCAGGGCTTCCTCCTGACTGGGTTTCGGATGTGCGATATAGGATCGAGTACCGCGTGTTCTTCGACGCTCTCAAAGCCGCTACGTCTCAACCTTGCCGTCAACTTGCCAGCGAGTGGGGTCGAACCCTCCCGACACAGGTCGACCTGCCCTTAGCAGTCACGCTCCGACACCACAGCTGTTTTGTCAATATGTACTACAGAGGAATCTTCCCCCGGTTTCATAGTGGCTCTCGAGATGACGTAGTCAAACAGTTCTTCGAGCGTGATGGCAAGGACGGCCCGTTCACACTTGACATACAACGGAAACTGGAGAATTCGGAACAGTACACTCAATACTTGAGAAAAAATGGTTCAATATCGTGTCAACCGTCTAGATTGACCTTAAAGTCTTTCAGAGAACGGCAGGAACCCGACAAGACCTCAAACGCGGTGAATGAAAAGTCGATAAAAGATGTATTTTAGAAGAAGATACTACATGCCATTCACATAATCTTCTAAGCCCTTTTTCTCCTCCTCTAAATCCTTGATGCCCTTCTCTAGCTCCCTGATATCTTTCTCTAATGTTTCAAGTTCCTCCTCCAACCCCCCAAACTCCTCCTCCAATCCCTCGAGCTCCCCTTCCGCATTTCCTATTGCTTTATCAAGCTCATCAATCGTTTCCTTGGCCCTTTCAACCGACTGATCGATTTCGACGGTATCGCCTCTGCCTCTTTTCTCCGTCGATCGTGAAGCGCTCTGCGACATCATCTCCAGCAGATCATCCGGTACGCTATCGACAATAGCATTTTGCTCCTCCAGCTCCCCCTTCTTCTCCTCGATCCACATCTTTTTGTTCTCGATCGCCGTTCTTTTCTCCATAACGACCGTTTTTTTCCCTTCGACCTCCGTCCTCTTCTCCTCGATCCTCTCGATGCTCTCCTCAATCCTCTCCTCCAACCCTGCGATCTCCTTCAGTCTTTCGTCGATGATAGACATTACGATGATCGTTTAGGGCATAATCAAAATGGCACTAAATAGCGTTGCTTGTCAGCGAACCTAGGACGAACTAGAGCATATCGGATCGTACTTCGCAAAGGAGGCAAAATAAATATACGGTCACTCAGAAGTGCGAGGCTGAGGCAAGCTCACCACAAGAGCATATTTATCAGTTGTAAGGCGGCAACAGTCGCTGCCTTGAGTGACGTGTTTAAAAGTGTTGTGCACGCAAGCAACTGCTATTCGTTGGCGGGCAACGTACAGAGTAGCCCGGAAGGATTTGTCGCTTCACACAGCCTTGCGTCAGCCACAAGTCTTCGAACAGCCACAGGCTTGGCAAGCTTGGCAAATGATTACATAATTGAAATTGCAGCATAACGTACTTGATCAGTTAGCTGGCCATATTATCATCCTGGCCACAATCCCTGTCAAAACCATTATTTTTGCACTTTAAATTGCAATTGCTAAACCAACAACTTTAAAAACAACTAGTTAAAATTATTATTATTATTTAAATATTTAAGTTTATTAGTAAAACTAATTTTTAAAGTTATAAGTTGCTTTAAACGTGTGTTATATAACAAAAACGTTTTAAGTAAAAAAGCAGTTACAAAATTAAATTTTTTATTTATTAATCGGAAATTTAGTATAATAAAAAAAATAATGTTTATTAATTAAATTTATTATATAAATACACGTAAAATCAATTTTATATAAGTATTTATTCGCAATATTATTAATTTATTACGCGTAAAACAAACAATAAATAACGCGTTTTATAAAATTAACAATTATAAAATATTCAGTTTTTATAGCGCATAAATTAATTTTTTTAATTTAAATTAAAATACAATTAAAATTACAATTATTAATAAATAAAATATATACTTTTTAAAAAAAAATTAAAATTAGTTTCGATTTTATATTAAATATAATTAAAAAATATTACTATAAAATACAAAATTTTTATAATTTTAACGAAACTAAAGTTTAAATTAATAAAATTTTTATTAGAAAAATATTTATAGTTTATAAACATTTATATAATATTTTTATAATTTAAAAATATTAAATAAATTACTATAATTAATTGATTTAATTTATAATTATTTGATTATTTAAAGTTAAAAATCGATAATTACAAGCTATTAATAATAAATTTTGGTTTAAAAAAAGCATAAAAATGTATTTATATAATAAAAAAAACATTTTAAAAATTGTAAATGTTTAAAAATAGCAAAGTCGAACTATAAACAATAATAAAATTGTAAATTAAATTTTAAACTAAACATATAACTTTAAAGTAAACACGTGTTTTAACAACGTGTAATAAATAAAAATCGTTAAAATACATTATTTATACAAATTCAGAATGCTAATAAATTAATTATTTCAATTTTTTTGTTAATATTTCAAGTAGTTGTAATACAATTGTATTTTAAAGTTGGAAAAAAGTAGTAGTGACAGGGATTGTGGCCAGGATGATGATATGGCCAGCTAACTGATCAAGTACGTTAGTTAGTTAAATGCGGGGTTATTTCTCGCTTTGATCCGAGGCCGACCCGCGCGGCGATCTCGCACGAATCTTGTGACGTCGGAGTTTTTGCACCCTTAAAGGAAGCCTACCGCGATCAGGTTGATAGGCTGTATCGAGCAAGTACGAATATAGTCGGCAAGCAACATTTCACCTCTTTATATAGCCCTGCAAAGGAAACGGCGTTCACGAAGAGAAATATAACCGCCGGATGGGCGGCCTGTGGTTTGTTTCCATATAACCCAGACAAAGTGCTCAGAGCTACCCCAAAGCCTCCTACCCAGTCGGCCGTTCCAGAAACAGATGTGATTCAGTCGGGTCCTTGTCCGCAAGACGTAGCAATACAATCGCCTGTAACGCCAGTGTCAGCAGAGGCTCTTGCGTCGTTGTTTAGTGTAATCAAACAGGATACTTATACGCTTACTGGGACCAGTACAGACCGCCTGCAGAAGCATATACAGAAGATCGCCAAAGCTGCCCAAGCATCCTTTGCCGAGCTTGCCTTCCTCCGAGATCAAAATCAATTCTTAATGGAAATGAATAATGAAGCCAAAGTTCGCCGATCCCTCCTACGCTTCCGACTACGTTTTCCTTTGACCTTTTTTGCAACACACGCCACTTGTGGCTCTGGCTCTGACTCTGGCTCATCCTCATTTGCCTCTACCGTAGCACTCTTACGCTTTCGCCCACGCTTCCCCTTTCCCTTTAGAACGTCTTTTGCAGTACGCTTTGCTCGTGATGGAAACGCCATGGAGAGCACCTGTAGCGCGTATGTTCTGAGCGTAGTTTGTATGAGTGAAGTGGAGTGAAGGGCCGCAAGAGGGAAAGGAAAACGTTTGTTCTTCGGTTCGAATGGGCAGGTTCGGCGCTAGCCATGCTATAATTACTGCATGTTAGAGTCAGTTTTTGCATACAGTACAGTAAGTTAGATTGCAAAATCGATGTCAGTCTTGACTCTTCTGTTTTTATTTTTGGACCCACATTAAATGCGCTAGATCCAGTACGGCCTAGCTGCCTAAGGACTCAGCTGACATGGGCAAAAAAACAGATCCAGCCGAACCTCGCATATATTGTTTCCTGCTGCATCGGAGAATGACATCGAGCAACGGGATCGCAAGTGAGGCTGGGTCTGAGTCGTCGCACGTCGTGCTGAATTATGGCTGCTCAGATTGGAGAAGCAGCAGCCAGCGTGCGGCAGACCTATACGACTCCGGGAAGAAGCTGTGGACGAAGTCAGATCTTATGGATATCGAAAGACAACTCACTCAGTCCCACATCATTGAAAATTTCACGGTTCGTCGAATCGATGGCTGCCAAGTTAAAATACGAAATCCTAATTTCGGTGTGGAAAAATCAATCTGGTCAGTAGATAATTACTTTTTCTACACAGGCTAACTCTGTGTTTTGTAGGAAGCCCGTCGTTGAATTTCGAGAGTACTGGCGGCTTGTTAAAGAACAACCAAAGGATGATCCCGAAACATATCACTGCTCTTATCTGCCAAAGTGGAAGAATCAGACAATTTTGAACTTCCGGGAGCCTGCAAAGCATACCGACCCGATGTTCAAGGAGAAGAAGGTCTTCTGGGATAACAGCGCAAGCTGTATATTGCTGAGAACATATATGGATACACACCTTGGCGCTAGGAAGGTGACGAAGATAGTTTGTTTTGGGATTGGGGACATGTGCCGCGAACCTCCGGACTGGATGATAAGAATTAACAAATCAAGAGTGCAGGAGCAAGAGACAAAGATGAGCCAGCAGGATCTCAGCATAGTGCAGCACTCGATTGCTTTAACTTTATTAGATGTTTGCCAGAAGCATTGTGGGGACACAGTTCGATTGCTGGCCCAGGATCCAGATTATACGATGCAATCACAGAGAATTTTAGAAGATAATGGGTTCGAGATCGTTGGACAGTTTGGCGCTGGAGGCTTTTCGGAAATTAATGGGGAGTCTATCGTCTTTTCTCCTTTTGCCAGCGCGCCCGTCAAACAGATCCTCGCTGATACTGCACGGCCGGCTTTAGTGATCAGTAGCGGGTTTGAAGCTTTTAATGACCACGAGTAAGAGACATTCCCTAATCTATTGCCAGCCTTTCTGATCCTATGCGGCTAGAAAACCGTGGGCAGATGCAGAATCTCCTCGGACGAAGCAGATGTGGCAAGAATACCAAAGCTATGATTTTCAGGTCTCTTCCGAGGACGTCTTGCTGAAACGTAGCACCTTGCACGAGTTAAAATTGTACTTGAGAACTGCTATACAAACAGTCTTTGAACAGTGACAACGCAGAAGTCCCTTGCTGAATCGGTTATTCGATACTCGAGATAAATTGATCACTGCTTTGCTCGCTCAATCATACAGTGTAGCCGTAGAAGACAAAGCATGCCTAAAATCTACGATGGTGCCGTTGAATAAAAGTTGATGCAAAGTTAGGATTACGAGATGGAGAGAACGGCTTGGATTGACACCAGAGATTCTATTTTAGAAGGGCTAGACGGTATAGTAGTCGCGGTATAAATAAGCAACCCAGTCTTGCACACTACTCAATACCAAATGCCTTGTGCACCCATTCAAAACTACTTTCCGGCTTTCTTTGAACAGTTGCAGCATGAATAGCACGCACCACAATCCGCATGCACCATATTTACCTCTGCCTGGCAAGTACAGCATTTCAAGTCGTTCACAAAACCATTTCCATCACCGTTTAGGGCCATAGCGAAGTAATAACTGCTTTTCCATTAGATAAGACACTTCTATATAATGTTTGCGACATACAGTATAAGAGTCAAAAACCTTTGTCAAACCCTGAAAGAGTTTCGAGATTGAAGCTTGTCTTTTGAAGTTGGTAATAGCTTCAATTTTATTGCGTGCAGTGCTATGCAAATGGATCTTTAGTGTGATCTGTGCACAAGAGACCTGTCTTTTGGGGTGTCTTTTCGGATGGAGTTCGTGGAGGTATAGGCCTTCATTTATAAATATGTAAGGCCGACAATTGAGCGGTTAAGTTACTGAGGGGTAAGTGACCTGTCACTTACCCCTCAGTGTCATATGCACACTGTTTGACCAATTATTCAATACGCACATTCTCCTCATCGCCCTAAGGGTCCAATGCCAATCGTAACCAGTGCTATAATCAATTCTATTTTCCTCGTTCATTCTGGCCTTGATACCTGACGCCAACCACGAAGTTTGTAATCACGTGCATTTATGATCAAGGAATAAAATATGTCTGATTTCAAGAACGTTTTACTGTATCCTCGGCGCAATAGAAAGAAAATAGTAATGAATTAGAAGCTTTGTAAACGTTGAAGCTGTTGGCGCTAACGTGGTTTTTGCTCGCTGACAACAGTCAAAAGTTTCGTGTCAGCCACAGTCCTGAGAAGTCACCAGCTTGGTGACTGATTACATAAAGAGATATTACGGCGTAATTACGAAAGGCATTATGCGCCGGCGCACGGTCTGTGCGCTAACCAAAACTAGTTAGTCACTTTAACTGGAAGTACTGATCCGTGTGGCGATCTTACATGAGATGAGAGTCATTTTAACTGGAAGTACTGACCCGTGTGGCGATCTTGTATGAGAGATTAGTTTACTTACTCTTTTAACAATTGCGGAGCCAGGGAAGTAAGGGAGATGGTGGAAGGAAACACGGGCCCGACGCGTCAGTCGCGTCGGGAACGCGTACCAACGATGAAGGCCACGGAACAAGAGAGGACGGGGACGACAACGGGAAGAGAATGGGAGGATAGCGACGAAGATTCCACGGGAGATGTGATCGAAGCCCAAATAGACGTTCCTAAAGCACCACGGCCACCCCGGAGGCAATACCAACTGGGGACACCGTCCCAGCCAGCAAAGAGAGGCAGGCCAAAGGGGTCTGGAACAACAAACAACGACCTGTTAGCCACAATCCTTGCGACGATCGGAGAACTAAAGACCAGTAACGTGGAACTCAAGGCAGCAATAGGGGACCTGATGGAAGAACTAGCAGAGGTCAAGAGCCAGCTAGAGGAAACCAGGGACCAACTGACCGAGACCAATGGGCAACTAAAGACGACCAAAGCCCAACTACTCATAATATCGACAACCAGAAGCAACTTGTCGGAGTCAATAAACGGGGGCTCAACACCAAGAACAGAAGATTCCACGGGCAGTTCCCCACCATCGTCATACGCTTCCGTGGTAGCTAGAGCAAAGGACCCAAGAGTGTCAGCTGCCCTAGTACCCTCCTCAGCCACCTTATACTGCACGATCGACACATCCAGAGTCGAGGGAAACGAGAACGAGAGGCATCCAGGAACAATTAGACAATCAGTCGAAAGTGAGATGCGAACGACTGAAGGGCATGAAAGTTGGCGCTGCATGGCAGTTACAAAGGACCCGAGAAATTCTGCCCGAGTCCGAATAGCATGTCGTGACGAAACCGAACTCCAACAAGTCAAAGAAGCAGCCCAGAGAGCAGTAGTGGCAGGGGCCAGAGTGCTGCGAGACCAACTCTACCCGATCAAGGTAGACAACGCGAATCGAACAGCCGTTCTTGATAACGAGGGTAGTCTCATACCGGGAGTAATCGAGACGCTAGGGAAGGAAAACGACGTCAAAATAGCCAAGGTGGCATGGCTCAGCAACAAGAACCTAGCGAAAGCATATGGATCTATGGTAGTCTACATGACAAGTAGCAGTGACGCAACACGGCTTCTACAGGGGCAATACTTCCACGTGGGAGGGGAATCAGCCTATACCAATGTATTTGAACAGCGGGCTAGACCAAAGCAATGCTACAAATGCCAGGAACTAGGACATATGGCGTTCTCATGTCAGAAAATACAAGTGTGCTCCAAGTGTGCAGGTGAGGGACACCACCATAGCAACTGCCAATCAGAGATCCCAAAGTGCGTGTTATGTGGAGGGCCACATGAGTCAACGAGCAAGAACTGTCGAATACTCCACCCCCGCCGTCATGACTAATACATTCCGAACGCTTCAGCTGAATGTGAGAAAGCAAAGTACTGTCCATCACAGTCTGATGAACGATGCTGAGCTACGAGATTTCGCAGTGCTAATGATACAAGAGCCACCGGCATGGAAGAAGGACAAAGACCGGATAACGGTGCCAATGGGACACCATAACTGGACGAAGATAACACCAACGATTTGGAAAGAGGGAATGTGGGCGATACGGAGCATGATGTGGGTCAACAAGACATTGGAAGTAGAGCAGATACAAGTTCAATCATCGGATATCACTGCAGCGATCATACGGCTCCCGGACCGCTCAATATTGGTGGCGACAGTATATGTTGAATATAACAACCAAAACGGCTTGCGTGATATCACGGGGAAATTGCGCCAGACAATACACGAGACACGACAAAGGATAGGCACGAGAGTGGATGTACTTATTACAGGGGACTTCAATCGACATGATCAGTTGTGGGGAGGTGATGAAATCTCACCTAGGAGGCAAGGCGAGGCAGCCCCGATCATTGATATGATGAGCGACCATTCCTTATCCAGTCTGCTACCGAGGGGTACAATAACGTGGCAAAACGGGCGGCATGAGTCCACTGTTGATCTGGTACTAGCAAATGAAGGATTGACTTCATCAGTGGTGGCATGCAAGACGTACTCAGCTGAATACGGTTCTGACCATCAGGCTATCGAGACGACCTTCGATGTGACGATCCCGGAGCATACAGCGGAACCAAGAATACTCTTCAAGAACGCACCATGGAACGCAATCAACCAGAGAATCGAAGCCACGCTTGGCACTCGACCGATGAGAGGAGGCGTGCAACAGCAAACGGACCAACTAATGACTGTAGTGACCGAGGCAATAAGCGCGTTAACGCCAAAGGCCAACCCCTCCCCTTATGCCAAGAGATGGTGGACGACGGACCTAACCGAACTACGCCGAGTATACACCTACTGGAGAAGCCGAGCCCGGGGTGAACGTCGGAGAGGGATTCGGGCACCGTGGCTAGAGGAACAGGTCGTTCATGCTAAGAAGGAGCTGCACGACGCTATCCAGAAACGGAAAAAGAGCCACTGGGATGATTTTCTAGCAGAAAACACAAATATCTGGGATGTCGCCAAATACCTAGCGGGAAAAAACACGAACGATGGGAACAGAATACCGCCGCTACGAAAGACAGACGGAACAAGCACTGAGGGTCGGGCGGAGCAAGCAGAGGAATTGCTGAGCAATTTCTTCCCACCGCTACCTAGCGTGATAGAAGAGGAGAGTTCACGACCACAACGCGCGCCACTGTTAATGCCACCCCTCACGATGGAGGAAGTTAAAGAAAAAGTGTTTGCAGCCAAATCATGGAAAGCACCAGGGGACGATGGCTTGCCAGCCGAAGTCTGGAAGCAGACCTGGCCAGTAGTAAAAGACAGAGTGCTATCGCTCTTTCAAATGTCTTTGGACAGTGGTTGCCTCCCGAGCCAGTGGAGACATGCCAAGATCATACCGCTCAAAAAACCAAACAAAGAAGACTATACGCTAGCGAAGGCGTGGAGACCTATCTCATTACTATCCACGCTGGGCAAGATACTTGAGGCAGTAGTGGCGGAGAGGATTTCATATGCGGTAGAAACATCTGGGCTGCTCCCTATGAACCATTTCGGTGCAAGGAAGAAACGCTCGGCTGAGCAAGCTCTAGTCTTACTACAGGAACATATCTACAAGGCATGGAGAGCAAGGAAAGTGTTGAGTTTGGTGAGCTTTGATGTCAAGGGAGCATACAATGGAGTGTGTAAAGAAAGATTGCTCCAACGGCTCACCACAAGAAGGATACCGCCACAACTCGTCCAGTGGATCGATGCCTTTTGCTCAAGACGCACGGCAAATATCATAGTCAATGGTCATACATCCGAATCACGGGCACTCCCGCAGGCCGGACTACCGCAAGGATCACCACTCTCACCAGTTTTGTTTCTCTTCTTCAACGCTGACCTAGTCCAGCACCGAATCAATAAGAATGGGGGCTCGATAGCGTTCGTAGATGACTACACGGCGTGGGTGACGGGACCAACTGCGGACGCGAATCTCGAAGGGATCCAGACAATCATTGATCGTGCCCTTAGCTGGGAACGACGAAGTGGAGCCACGTTTGAGAGCGAGAAGACAGCCCTGGTACACTTCACGAGGCAGACAGAGCGGAGCAGTAGAACCCCAGTGCTGGTAAAGGGACAACAAGTGCTACCTCAGGATAGCGTGAAGATTCTGGGCGTTATCATGGACGCGGCGCTCCGATACAAACAACACCTAGCAAGGACAGCAACAAGAGGTCTTCAGGCTGCCCTAGAATTAGGAAGGCTACGAATGATATCCCCATCAATGTCAAGAAAACTTTTCACGGCTACGGTAGAACCTGTAGTAGACTACGCCTCGACAGTGTGGATGCATGCTTGTACAATTCAAACCATGGCTTCCCTGAACAGAGTACAGAGGGAAGGAGGAAAGTCAATAACAGGGTCTTTTCGTACGGTGGCAACGGCAGTCGCAGAAGCGGAAGCCAGCATCCGTACCGTGAGTCAACGTCACATAGATAGGGCGACAAAATTCTGGGTGAACCTCCACACTCTACCCAAGTCGCACCCCAACCCCAGTCTGTCGCTAAGGGCCTTCCAAAGATTCATCTCCCCACTTCAGAAGATTGCACAGATGTACCAGGACACCCCTATAGAAAGAATGGAGACCATCCAAGAATACGTGACGGCGCCGTGGGAAGAACGTATTCCGTTAGTGATTGACCACGACAACGAGCGAGCAGTACAGATGGCCAACTGCTTAGGTGGCATACGTATTGCAACGAGTACATCCTGCAGATCTGGAGTGGTCGGCATAGGAATTGCTATTCACAATACCTCTAGCATAGACGGTGAGCCACTTATCACCCTCTCGATCACCTTAGGAGCACGATCAGAACAGAATCCATATACTGCAGAAATAGCAGCCATAGCGAAGGCGATGAGTTATATATCACCGTCTTTCCCTGGAAGACAGATCGTCATTGTGTCGAGCAACCAGGCCGCACTAAAAGCAATCAGTAAACCGCGTCACCAATCAGGCCAAAGCGACCTCTGTCAGATCTATGAGATGTTCCGCCTCCTGGGACCACGGAATCATCGTGTCTTGATGCTATGGGTCCCAGCTGGCCAGGAATTTCACCTAGGCAAAACTGCAAAACAAGCTGCGCAACAGGCCACAGAACGGGGCAGAGTACCGGACGCGCTATCGGTACAGGCGAAATCTACCCTACTGAATCGGGCCAGAGCTAAGCACCTGAGAGAGCAACACATACCCCAAGATGTCGGGAAGTATTCCAGGGAAATGGACTCGGCATTACCGGGACGACACACCCGGAAGCTATATGACGCCTTCAATCGAAGAGAAGCAAGCATACTAGCTCAGCTCCGAACAGGCATGGCAGGCCTCAATGGATATCTGCACAGGATTGGTGCTACAGAATCCGACCAATGCGAGTGTGGTCAAGCCAAAGAATCAGTACAACACTTCCTTTTCCGATGTACGAAGTGGGACACGCTACGGACGCAAATGCTACAACAAACCGAGACAAGAAGGGCCAACCTCTCTTATTTCCTGGGTGGTAAAGCTAAGTCGGACCCAAAGGATTGGACACCAGATTTGAACGCGGTTCATGCGACCATAAAGTACGCAATTGCAACAGGGCGGCTTGAAAGAGAGTCAGAACAAGCGGCTGTATAAAAGACGAGGGATATATCTTATGTATTTCTTTGTATTACCCTTCCTCCCCTCTTTTCCCTTTTCTATATCCCGACTAACCCACCACGCACCCTCGTGCACTAACAAGCTCCGCTTCAACTGCTGAGAATAGGATGTTGAACACTCAGGGAAACCCCCCTAAGTCGTCTTGCTACTAACACATCACGAGAATTCCTTGTACAACAGAGATGGATCAATAAGAATGTATCAACCAAAATAATGTATATTTATGTATGGGCTAGACGAGAATATGGGTAGATAGAAGGCATTCGAGTATGTAGATCACAGTAGTAGTGCCCTTTAGGCTTAGCCGGGCGTAATAAAACTTCAGATCAGATCAGATCTTACATGAATATGCGTGCTGTTGGTGACGATCTTGTACAGAGTACTGAGGCACTTAAGCTTAGGTAAAATCCTTTGAAAAGCATTAGAAATAATAAGAGCTTGGTGGCGGGGTTATAGCGAAAGAACCCTTTTCTGCTGTAAACGGCGACATCCCGTGCATCAGGTTGGAGGGCGACAATTTGAATGTAAATTTTTAGTAAAAAGAGCTTAAAGTGTTCAGGGGTAGCTATGAAATACAAATTATACAAAAATAACGCATTAATTAATAGGTGTAAAAAATTGGAAATATTCAAAGTCAAGGTAACGTCTCTCCCTGCGTGCCGAGACGCCCCCTGTAACGAGACAAATCGTAGGTACTTCAAGTTTAAGCGATATAAAATCCATAAATACTCCAAAATTTCTAACTATTTTCATATCAGTTGTATTACATACTTCCCTCAAACACTCCTAACCTATCAATTCCGAAAATTATTATTGTGTCGTCGCCGCACCTTGCATTTATAGAGAGCCTTATTTCTCACTGAAATAAGACCCCTTGATAATGCGATGATACCATAGAGATTTTATCACCCTTTAAATATATAGATCGATGGAATATGGATACTCAGATTCTATCATATTGCTAAAATGCTATTGTAACTCTTATAGCGGCTGGGGCGTGGCCGTTACACGATGTTGCTACAAAGGATAATACCTCGTCCAATTAAGCGATTAAGGATCCTGGTCAGCGGCGGTGTGGGCATAGTAATCTTGGTAAATTTGTATCGGCTGCGACGCTTGTGGCTGCGTGTACATCTGTTTCCCGACATCTTCCGAAAGCAAAAAGCAGCCTTGTAAATTTATTGAGCCGTATTTTCTCAGGCACCAAATGCAGCCACAATTGTTAGGTCACATGTAAGCAGATTTCTCGAACCTTCTATCGGCAGGTAGCTGCACTGTTCTTCCTGCTTCTTTAATATTCGGTGCCAGCCCTTTCTGTTAATGTCCATCTTTTAGCTCCCCTTCTTCAAACATCTCTTCAGCTTGCAGTCGCCTTACATACTCTACTACAAAGCAGAAACAGGCTAGTGGCACGATATGCATTATCAGTTGTGTTGTGTCAATATTGATTGCGATTCTGCCATAACATCAACAGCCCTAGAATCAAGGTTGAAAAGGCGACTACCGGACGGATCTCATATCTACGGAAACATCTACACTGCACGGGACAAGAATGCAATTATTCTGGTGGGAATTCCAGCTCAAGACTGGAAGGAGTGGGTCCTGGAAGGATTCGGAATACCTGTTGATGACCAAAGCGACCAGTTAGCGGAGCAACTATGGAAAACCCAGGGGACGAACTTGTTTAGAGGTGCTGCAAAGTCGGATCTAGAGTGGGACAGTCCTAAGTGGGCGGCCATTTCAAAGGAGAAACAATCGCCGTGGGCTGTAAATGAACCCTATACGCCACAGCATTTCTTTAGGCACTCCAAGTTTGACGAGGAGCATGGCGAGCTCAACAAATGGTACGATGGTCCTAGAGAGGAGGAAGAGTTTCTCTCTGAGATGGAATTCTATATTCAGAGTTTTTCTACTGAAAATTTACTCGGTCAACGCTTTTGGCCATGAATGTCTACTTGTGCCATCTCTTATTGATGTAGTAGTTGGGGCAATGCTCAGCGCGACGGGGTCTAGGAGTCAGCTGTAAATGATATTACGAAGTAGAGTACAGAGCGATTAGTGCGGACGGCGTAGTTTGGCGCACTCGCCCGGTTTGATACTTCTCTCTTGAGGTGCTTGTGCGTAGAGTTTCTTAGCTCAAAGTATAACGGACTTGTGCCGGGCAATTGATTTGGGTTGGGTAATACCAGGCGTCAATCAAACCGCGGCGGCAGATCCGGTCGAAGTACCAAATATTGCAGCGGCTTTAAGAGTATTTGTCGTTGTTGTGGCACTGTACAATGTTGCACGGGTGACTGACTTCGTTGTTGTGGATAGAGGAAAATCGGTACGTTGCGCACGTGACTCAGCCTGAGAATCGTGGGCCAAGTGGAATATAGCAAGCCCGGACGTGAACATAGTAAATCGGCACGCAGGGTTTCTCGCTACATAGGGAGGGACGTTACCTATCATTTTTTCCAGCACGGTGGGTTTTCCGCTAGGTAGGGATGGACATTAGTCTCATTATCTTTATGATACTCTTCTGCGACAGAATCTGGCGATGGAGCATTGGATCGTTCTCCACGGGGCCTTTTTTCACAGTATCGCTTTAGTAATTCACCCGGACTAGACTCGTCTGGGCCGGGCAAACTCTCAAATCCGCTCTCACTCGATGCATAGCTTGGAGGAACCTGGTGGTAAGAAGAGTGACCATCGGATGCTGCGTTTACTTTCTTCCGACGAGTCATCCATTTCGGCTTCCAAACCTCCATACCGACGCCACAGAACCATTTTGCCCTCGGCCTACTCTCAGATCTCTTTAGGGCCACCACTATTATTCCACATCCTAAAAGCATGCTGTTTATAACGATAGAGTAAAAAGTAGCTACCTGGGATACTGTAGTGCATAGCAGTAAAGGCGTTTAAGCAGTAGGTTTCTACAACCTTTATATATGTTAGATGATTCTTGTGCCTATAGACCACTTCCCTGAGCCTAGCTATGTGAAATAAGCAAGATAGCAAGGACAACTGGGACCGGAATTGGCTACTATACCTTCAAAATGTCTATAATAGTCCTATCCAGGTTACTTATTCGGATCTGAAACCGGCAACGCGTCTATTATTAGCAACTCCCAAGAATGATTCACGCAAAGAGGCAGAAACGAAATCCTAGTAAAAATACTATTTTACGAGTATTAAATCAGCTTGAGAAAAGCTATTGACCAGCTTTTATTACCAACTTCTCCTATTCCAGTTCTTTCGAACATAGATATGCACTCTCCCGTCACTATAAAGGGCCTTTTTTATGCATCTGCCATTGTTGTGAGCTTTGCCGCCGCAACTCCGTTGTGCAACAATACTGCAGCCGCAGCAGGAAGTAGTTTGTCTAATAATAGCAAACCATTATCGATATTAACGAGTAGAATCAAGAGTTTCCAATTAGCTATGTTTCTTGAAAACTTGAAAGTGTCATTCTTCCAGACTGGTTTAGTTAACATTACAAAGTAGAGTATAAATAGGTACCCGAACGATACTATTGAGGTTGTTACCAGTGTTGCTGCTGTAAGTTGCTTCGCTCCTAAACTTGCAAATGCTAACTTGATACTCTTGTAGCAAAAAAAAGTCCACGTTGCTACTATTATTAACCTACTTGAAACTTATAATGCAGCTTTTATTCTTTCTTGCAACTACTCTTTCCCGGTTAACTCTACTAAAGAATTTTTCGAGATTGCCAATAGAATCACTTCTATTGGCATCGGCGCAACTATCAGCTTTGCTAAAAGTCTCGCTGTCACGAATCTACTGCTAATACAATCAGTATTATCGAAACTTACTGTTAAAGCTCGTCACAACGCTTTTTTTCGACTTTTTAAAGGGAAAGCACTTAATCCGGCGCTTTTTGATACCGGCATCAGTAGCATTTAGGCATACAACCTCGCTTTTTCGTTTATTGTCCCCGGATTTTGCTGTGTTGAGATTCTATTGCTTATACTGCTTACTTTAAATGTTTCAGACCCAATTGTAGCCAATTTTACCCAGTTACTCTTTTAAGAGTTTAAGTAGAATCCGGCGCAGATAACGTTTGTTACAGAAGCTAGCAAGCAATTGGTAGTTGGTTGAGTTAACCAGCTTAATATACCGGTGTATACGCCGTTGAATATTACGGCAAATAGAACAGGGTTAGCAGCCGCACTACCAGGAATGAATAAGGCAGTATTTGTAGTAGTGACAACGCAACGACCGGATAATACTGATGATTTTGCTTTTGCGACGTTAGCGGGGCCAGTAGTTTTGACATTGTTTTAAAAATGTCAAATGGTCGTTTCAACATTTCATTTTAAAAATAATAGATATTTTTGAGGAACTTTAATAGTTTTTGATCTAGATTAAAATAGCTTGTTTTAGATATTGGTAGTTTAGCACTTTAATTTAGGTTAAATGGTATTAGTCAATGCAAAAAAAATATGCTCTGCTAAATGTAAATAATTAAGTCAACTTTGACACAAAGATTGCCATGAAATGAAGTGAAAGGAGTTATGCTAGTGCGAGCCTCGGTAGACCTTTTGCCGTAACACGATGAAAGGCGAGTGTTTAGCTTTAGATATGAAATGGATAGAGCATATCATTAGAGCTTTGACGATTTTCGGCTAGTTGGATAACAGTAAGGAGCGATATTCAAATATAGTTTCCCCAATTAAGCGATTTTCTTTTATTCCAGCCCGGAGTACTCGACCCTGCAAGTCATACAATGTCAATGGTCAAATTATGCTGCAGTCCCATCATAGCGATACTCTGTGCCTCACTAAACTTAGGAATAATAAATTGCTCATGCGTATTTTACTGTTTAAGAGAAAGGTTGCGAACTGCAAGACCGGAACTCAAAATGGACGCAGCAACGGCAATTGTAACCCTGCCTATCATCCAGTTCAAAGTTTAGGCTTCGGAGCCAAAACTGGTCCCTCTAAGCTTTCGCAGCAGTCAGCCTATCCCTGGGAAAGCAAGCTAATAAAGAAATACGTGACGAATCCACAAATAAACGCCCAAGATTAGCTTCTAATAGTTAATGCTTAAAATATTTCCCGGATTTTCTACTCCAGTGCTAAGTTTTGTATTAAAGCGCTAGAAGACCGGCAAATTTTTGCAACAATAATATCTAATTATGTTATCTCTAAAAGTACTTCGCAGTTTTGTTCACTTTTCTAAGTTACTTTCTAAGCTCCAAGATATAATATAGAACTTTACTTTATCAGAGCCACGCTCGATTAGCGGAGAGAATTGTTTCCGTGAGTAGTAGTATAGCAAAATCATCCGTTTTTTATTGCTAGTAGCTCTACATGTATGCTATCGCTCTCGGTCTCTGGCGCAAAGCACTCTAAAGCGCACTGCTATACAAATTCCTGGCATTCCTGGGTAGAAAATATTTTATTTTAATCAGGCTTATAATTATTTCACAGTCACGAACAGAAATATACAAATAAACCGAAATATTTTAAGCATTATCGACAATCCGGCCTTAATCAATAAAATAGTAATATCCGGGATGTTAAGCGAAGTTTCGCTAAACAATATAAAACCTTACTTTAATCATTTATCTAGGCTCAAAGAAGTAGTTATAACAGACCGAGCACGATATTATTTGATCTACTAGCAAACTTTTCCAAAAAGTAAAAGTCATAAAGCATTTGCGGATCGATCAAAACTGGTGCGCCACGTCCAGCAATTTTTTAGCGATGAAAACAAGCATGTTAGTGTATCTGGTTGCTGGTTTAATAGAAAATAAACAAAAAGTCAGTAGAAAAGAAACGGCGAGTAGAAGCACAAAGATGCAGAGACAAAATGCAGAAGCAGAGTGAAAAACAGGGTGCAAAACAGAGTACAGAAATAAGATGCATATATCGGCGAGGGATCGACAGTGCAGAAATCGGGTGCCAGAGTGCAGAAACAGAGTGCAAACAGCGACAAAAGCTAGCAATTAAGCGAATTCATTTGATTTTCTGATCTTGGTAACACTGATCTGGAGTAGTAAAAAAGAAGATGCCGCATGTTACATTTTTCTGACCACTTCAGAAATTTCGAATTATTTTCTAGTATTGAATATAACAGCAATCTATGATTTTTACAAACAACAAGTTGTTTTCTTAACCGGGGCGACTAGCAGCTTAGAAAGCTGTTTTCTGTATAAGCTCAGCATTGTGCTTAATGTACTGCGGCTGTACGTTTTAATTCGTGGATCTGAAAGCACCGCAATAGAACGATGGAAAGACACTATGCCTTAGCAGTACTAATATATCGAAGATCGGATAAAAGCCGGAAATATTGTCTTTGTTCCGGGCGACATAACAAAAGAGTGTTTTGGTATTACTATTGAAACTTTTTGCAAAATTGAGGAAAAAGTCACAACAATTATCCATGCGGCTGCAAATATCAGCTTTCGAGCGCTTTTGCAAAAAGTTGTTTTGGACAACTGCTTACTCGCACTTCGATTGGCGGCAATAACGACAAAAATAACTAGACTTCAGCATTTTGTTCAGGTTTCCAGTGCATATGCGAACTCCTTTTTTTTTGATAGTCCCGTGAAAAAGAAAATATACTATCTGTCTAGCTTTAACGATGCGAAAAGAAAGCTCGAAGAAATTTTACGAACCGGCACAACAAAGTATTTGCAACGCTTTCTTTAGGCCTATGCATACTCGAAGCAGCTAATAGAGCAGCTGATAATGGCACGGTTTCCCAACTTGCCGATTTTGCTTTTGCGACTTACTAGCATCGGACCTGCTATTGCTTAGCTTTACCAGATGTACGGCTCGCAAGAGTTATGCTTTATTTCTACGCTTTATGCTCGCTTAATGCAACTAACGAGAAAAAAAAGCATTTGGTATTCGCTAAACTATAGCAGCAATATTTTTGATGAAATTCCAGTAAATGTAGTTGCGAACATTTTGCTTTAACACATTTATTCGAATACTCGCGGAGTAGTTCACGCATTTTCGTCGTATTATATCCCGAAAACGTTAAAGTAAATACTGGAACAGCTATTCAAGTACTTCCTTGTTCAACAAGCTACAAAAATAGCAACGCTAGTCTTTGTTCAGAATAAGAAAATAGTACAATGCAAAAAAGCAGAATTTTACTAAATTTGCTTTCGAGCCTGGGAATTTAATGCTTCTTTATTACACTGTTTGAAAAGCCTTAACGGACTATTAAAGTTTGGCTTAAATAACCACAATATCGATCGCTTCGCCGAACTCAGAGTAAAATCTATTTTCAACGACACGTTTAGAAGAAATGCGTATTTTACATCAAAAGTAAAAAGGATTAATAAGCAGGCACTAGAATCGGCAAAACTATAATAACCCGCCGCTACTGTTTTGCGGAGAATGTATATTTAAATATACTTATATGAAGGTTTTCCGATTTTATCACTAATATTACTTAGCTTTTTTTTTTTTTTTTTAAATAATTTACTTTTAGAGTTCCAAAACAGAACATAGAAGTTACTTTATCGAAGCTACGCTTAGTCAGTAAATTGTTGGTTGAATAAAGATTAATAATGGTATTAGTCTAGTTTTCCCAGAATCTGTAATAAAGAAATCTTTTCTGGAATGTTCTAAAGCGAGCTAAAATCTTGTATGATGCATTCTCTTTTGTGAAAATGGTTCCAGATTGAGCACGAGCCACAGTGGTAAACTTCATGACTATAGCTTGTGTACAACGAAGTGAAGTAATCAGCCTCCAATTGGAAGCAATTGAATGCTGATTCGTTAAGCACTTGACCGTCCTGATTTTGTTGCACATCGCAGTCAATAAATCGTAACAACACATTTTTATAGCTGGTTACTTTCACGTATTTCGGTTTTACCAAAATATATAATATCACAAAAATGCTATAAAGTCGCTACGCATGTACATACTAGTTTTTGTTTTTTTCACGTCTAGTCCTGAAATTAAGCTCCTTATTCCGGCCTTAGCGACCAGATATGATTCCTCGCCGTATATTTGTTCTTTGTTAAGATTCATTGCTTTTTCGACAAATCTGGGAGACAGATAGTAAAAAAAAGCGTATAGTCTTGAATCCTATATAGTACTAGAAAATCTGCATTGTAGCAGAAACTCGTAATGACCTAAACTTTTGCTCCGTATTTAACTCTATAGTGTTTAAGTAACAATTTCTGCTCTTTCTTATTAGTACTTTTTATTTCTCGCATTCTGATTCGATCTGGTTTATTTATAGTTTAAGAAACAAACCGTAATATTTGCTCTTGTTTAGTAGATGACTTTGACCGCAAAAAACATTAAAACGGATTCCGCTAAAGTAACTTTTTCCTATTTATGTTGTACGCTTATCTTTGTTAAAATATCAATAGTAATGCCAAAAGATTTTCTACATAAATCAAATTTAGCACTTTATCTATAAGAATATTGATACAGAACCCGCTATGCTACTAAAAATAAAGAAGCCAGTTTTACATATCTCTTTTATTTTTGCAGGAATATTATTTCTGGCCTCTGCGCAAAAATTCCAAAATTAAACCTGCGTCCTGCACTGAAAGCTAAATCGAAGCGCCAAAAAAAGCTGTCTAAGAAAGCAGAACTGCTTCCAGGAATTAAACCTGTTCTGGCATGTTTTGAAAATCTTTGCCGTGAAATGAAAAAGAAAAGTCACAGTTTTATAAAACTTCAATATCGTGCTTTTCGTAGATTTAATAAATAGAGCTTAAAGGGTTAAATACGAACCATTCCAAATTTTATTAAAGCAACTTCTAAACGAAGCACAGAGTTATTGATTCAAAAGTCGACGCGGAAATCGCAAAGATTAAAGAGCGACCGCAGAGAATAGGTACCAGCACCTACGCCGATAACAGACACCAATTAAGCTGTATAATTAACTTAACTTACTCAACAATTATTTCATCGCTCCGGATCCCCGTGTCTTGTTGAGTCTTGAAGTTAAGCGCGGAAGCAACTGGACATCTATTCCTTTTCTCGCTATTGAAACTTTGCAAAACAATTACACAAGCAGTAGCTCGCTGTTTATTTGTGGCTCCGGACTGGTCACTAGCGTTATTACTAAACATGATTGGCTCTCCTTCGACGTTGCCCGCTTTAAAAGCATTATTTAGCGCATTGATGAACCGGCTACGATCAGAAAGACAAGCACAGAAAATTAGAACAAGCTGCTTGTTGAATCTGCTACAGCTGCTTATTTGAAAAACATCGGTATTAGTTCCTTTAACAACCTCAAACTCTGGAACCAGTGTCTTATCAACTTCTCTATTGTATAGATAAGCATTCACAGAAATCAAAAAAGCGAAGATTGTAACAAGATTCATAGTTGTATAAAAGAATGTGAAACAATGCCAAAGAAGTGCTAAAGTAAGCCCGGATACTTTATACTAATTAATATGTTTATTTTTATCTAGCATATTTCTATTTTTATAGCACTGTACTCTATAAATAGTATCATCCTTAATTGGCCTTCTTTAAAAAGTAATTTAAGCTCCACAAACTAAATCCGGCGTTTAAAAGAGCCGTTATCTCTTACCCACTCTCTGGCTAAGCGTAATGCTTGCGTTATCCAAAGTCACCTATAACATCAAATATTCTCCTATTAAGTAATTTTTTCTTTAGTTAATAAAATGGCGAAAGCTTTGCAAGGTCAAGTCGACGCTACTGTCCGTACAATACAAGAAACCATAAATAATCTACCAGAACGAAAGAAACGTCTAGATTTATTCGAAAACAAAACCGATAGCCAATCTCACAGCTTCTGTAATAAAGCTAATAAAGTACGTAAGCGCGTGTACTGGAAAAGCATTAACAGACGCATGTGCTTAATTAGTAGTGTTATTATTTTATTACTTGTGATTGTTGTTCTACTTATTGTAGGTTTAATGTTGCAACATTACAACTATTAGCAGTAGAAAAATAAGCAGGGCTAGAAAGAATAAAAGAAAGTGTTTCTTAAACACAACAACAAGTAAATTAAACAAAAAAGCTCGAAAGAAATAACAATGTGCACGATTCAAAAACGTAAATACGAAAAACTCAACTTTGGCTACAGCTTCTCGCTACGGCCAGCTCTTTCTAGCATTAATTTGCCATGTGTCAGGTTCTTAGCATATGTGTCGCTAGTGGCGAAAAACGAATTGTGTGGTAACTCAAATCCTCTTTCTCGAAAGGAGGTGAAGCCACATCCTCGACTTTATCCACATTAAATGTGTTATAACTAGTGGAAGATTTGAAATGTAGGTTAACAAAGCCCATTTTGACCCCCATATAGACATGGATCAAGCGCCCTGTCACTGCTACCTTTGCACCCTGTTTCCGCACCCTGGCGCCTGCACTGTCGATCTACCACTAACTTCTGTACTCTTTTTCAGCACCCCTGCTTCTGCATACACCAGAACTGAAATATTGATCCCTAAGATTTATGTCTAATGTATAATTTAAGCCTGCAAATGACTTAAGAAGAATTGTCCAGAAAATATGTCAAGAATTTAGCGACTTTCAATTTCTATGACGATATTCAATTTATAAAGCTACAGAAATCATAGATCTAGTATTACTCCTGAATTCTCCATCGGGCTACCTATTAATAATTTTCCGCCTTTCCGCCTCTGTTGAGTTTCTTTTACTTTTATATTTTATTATACCAGCAGTATATATAATAGATCGAACGCAAAACTTAGAAAAAGTAGCAGAAGTGTTGCTTTCCTGCCGCGACAAAAACACAAAAGACATTAAGATCGAAAACTGCGTTGGCTTTACACAAGTCCCTTTTGGTCTAGCTGGCCCGCTGACTATTCATGGGAAGTCCAAAAAAACAGTGTACAGTCCTCTAGCGACAATAGAGCCAATACTTGTTGCAAGCTGCTTTTGCGGATGTAAAGCATTCCAAGCTATAAGTGGCATCAAAGTTGAAGCCTTGAGTGAAGGCTTATTACGTGCTCTTGTTTTTACTTTCGGCACAGTCGACAATGCTCTCCGGTTCTACTACCACGTACTAACACTCCAGTCTTCGTTTAATGCCAGCGCTGAAAAGACCAGCCGATATGCTCGACTTGTCGAAGTTACTCTACATGTTATTAGCAGGACTGTTTACGTTAAGCTTCGCTATAGTTGTAGCGATGCAGCCGGACAGAATATAGTAACTATCGCCACGCATCGTGCTTGTTAAGACTTTTTTGCTTTTGCTGCTAGCAAAGACTTGAAAATTCTCGACTTTCAGATTAAAAGTCAATTTTCATTCGATAAGAAATTGTCGTAAAGGAATGTTAATGACCTACGTAGTGTCGAAGTTATAGCTTGAAGTAGTTTTTCTAATTCTGTTTGTCGGGCAATTCTCGGATGTAGTACAACTAAATTGCGCTTCGTCATTTCCAAATTTAAGAACGGCGGTACCCGGAATGGTCAGATAGGACAGAACATTAATACCGCTAACGTTATAGCGGCTATGTTTATTTTCTGCGGTCAAGATGCGGCCAGTGTAGTTGAGTCGGGCTGGCATTATTTGACAGCTGACTTGAATAAAGAAACTAAAGTGCTCACTCTGAGCCTGTACATCCTATCTCTGCTAGTAGGGACAGTGGGTGAAGGCACATATTACTCAAGTCAACGAGAGTTTTTGGAGCTTATTAAATGCTATAGAAACGGAAAGAAATGGGCTTTGGCCGAAACGATCGCAGCATTTGCTTTGGCACTAAACACTAGCACTGTCAGTGCCATTACAAACGACACATTCGCATCAAGCCACCAAAACTTAGCGCGAAGTCCGAAACAAAGTAAAATGTAACGCAGCAAAAAAAGAAGGAAGTTGCTAAGTCTTCTGATCTCAGAATTTTAGTTGCAGCTCTCTTTTTGTTTAATAAAATCGAACATTTTTGTTAAAGCTAGAATCCGACTTTTTTTTTTTTTTTTTAAAATGTGCATTAGCTTATTAAACGGAATATACTATACTACTTCCAGACTTCCAGTCGATTACAAAAAAGTAAAAATGTAAATTACAAACCTGTAAATGTCAAAGTCCGAGCCATTCGATAAGCGTAAAACGAAATACTCCAAACTTATAAAGCCGGACAAATATGCGGAATTGCGTCTGGTAGCCCCTTTCTATTGCTCATTATCTCCTAAAGTACTTTTCCACTGAAAGCTTGTATAAGCGCTCGCGGCTCGCTTTACTTCAACATTCTACTGCTCTCGCTAAATCGATTCATGTAGTCCTCCGCAGTTAGGTGACGCACCGAAGTAGGAAAAATGTTCACTAAGAATAATCCTAGATGAATCAAGCAGCTTTTGAACTTAACTGTTCAAGTAAACTGAACTGAAAATTGTCACGGAGCTGCGGCCTGTGGCGCATGCGCAATCATGTTGCCCTTAATACTAACAAGCCAACCAGTCTTAATATCGCGCGAACTGAATAGCGTTGCGCCATTTCGTTATTCTATTCAAAAATTACTAATCACTCAACTTTTTACTACGCGGTGTAGCACTTTATAAACACTTTCTTTCAATGTTCACCGGAACAATTTTTTTGTGCTAGGTGCAGAAGCATTTCGCGAAACAGTCCACTCCGCACTCGTAGGACTTTCGCACCATAAAAGCCTGGCTACGCTTTTAAAGTAATATTCTATAACGCTAGCCGGAGCGTTTACTGTATTGCGTTGAACAATGAAAGTAAACTCCCTGTCGTCGCAGTATCGATGCGTATAACCCTTACGGCTAAACGGAACGTCCACGCAAGTGAAGCTTTTATCTAGACATTCCTTCACAGCTAACGCTCCTGTCTTACTTTCTAGCACTGGTGGCCATTAGTGCGTCAAACCGGATAACGTCAGCTTTCTATACATGTGACATGCTACATGTGCGGAGACGAAACACTAAGTGTAAGTGAAAGAACAAAAGTAAAGCACAGATTTCACGTCCAGCAACTTTTGGCGCTTCTCTACTACCAATCTAATTTCAGTTTTCCGTCTTTTTGTCACAAAGTGTTCTTTTATAATTCTATGCAAATCTGGATCACGCTAATTCTCGAGGCTGTTGCCTTTTTCGGCTGCGCGTACAACATTGCCCTCCAGTTCGATTGTGACAGCTTCCCTGTACTCAAAGCTGACCACAATTGCACTGTGGAATACGTAGCTTCGTGCTTCAACTGCTTTCTGGCATCTTGCTTTCACTATATGCTCGAAAACATCCTTTGCTACTGTTATAGTTCCGGCCCTTTTCTGTAACAATTGGCCTAACTCGTTTAAAGGAGTACGCTACTCTATTCCTAGCTTTTCCGTGCTGTAAAGAAACTCCGATACTGCTGTAGAAAACCAGTGAATATAGAAATCCCACCGGGACTCAGAAGGAGCGATGCCTGGCAGGAAGAAATCTAACCCTCTGAAACCCGATATGTACACAAAGCTTCGCGACATCGCTTTCGACAGCTCGGAGCCATTACCAATATGTTCTTGTAAGTAAACTTCCACGGAGGTCCTGCGGGAACACTCACTGTGAACCGCTTCCCACAAGCAATGACCGGAAACAGCCTTTTTCAAGTTTATAGCGTCCTTTATTGTGATCAAGAATAGTATGCCTGGTAGCAATTCTGGAGGAAGTAAGCAGAGGCTCGTCGTGCGTAATGACATTGTGTTGGAGAAATCTCAGAAGTAGCGTAGTATAGACCTAGAAGTATAACAACGAAAAGTCGGACATTGAAATTGTGTCAAAATTACATTGTTTTAAGATTTTGAACTTTAACTCTTTATGTTAGTGAAGCATTCTATAGTTAAACTTAGACATGTAATTAAGTCCCTATTAATTATATTTTAGCGGTTCAGACGCAAAGTAGGTTACTGTAGCGAGTTAGCATCTCGAGCTTAAATTTCCCAGAGCTAGCCGCAAATAGGACATACAGACATCAGCACTGAAATCTTAGCAAAAGCATCTGCTGATGTAATAATGTGAGCTCCAGCGGAGTAAACGAATAAGCACTGTACAAAAGTCGAAACCATTGACTCGAAAAGCCAAAAAAAAAACCTATGTTTCTATGTAAAAGTCCTGTTTCATCACTTACTTGCTTTCTGATATTTGCTGATATATTAGCGCATCCAAAAATAGCGAGTACAAAAATCATTAACTTATCCTATTTACTGAGCAGAGATTTGCGTCTGTCAGCTGCGTTATAACTTAAGTTAGTCACAGCTTTCTTTACAAGTATTCTCATTTCGCATAGCTCTTTTTAGTTACCTGCTTCTATTTATATTCCACCAGTTAAACAAAGACTATCTAACGTCCCTCCCTGCGTGCCGAGAAACCCTACGTGCCGAGAAAAAAGAGAGGTACTTTAACTTTAAGCATCTCAAACCCCACACCAACTTATGAGTCTCTAAAAATAAAAGATCAGTCGTATTCTATAGCCATTTATTAGCAATTTGACCCCTCCCGAAGAATTTTTTTTATTTGCATCATCGCCCTTTCGCCTGGTTTATAAGAAGCCTCCGTTTATGCTTCAGTACGAGTCCTTTGCCACAGCTATACTAGCGAGCTCTCATTATCCCTTACACTTATAAAAGGGCCTTATCTGAGCTTCAGAGCCTTACTATTTTATCTATGACCGTCATGAGTTTTGTGGCTGCTGTTGCACGCAAACTAATGCAGGACCTGCATTCTTTCGCTGGCGCGGTAAGCACTTAGCTGCAGCCTGAGTTTGTGGCCTCCCCAATGAGAGCTGTAGATCTCTCTTTATATCTCAAGCCTGACATGCCATTGGGCTTCGAAATTCTCCTCTGCATCACTTCCGGTGTGGCTATTGATTAGTCTAAGATCATAAAGTAACGAGGAATCTGATTGCCCTATATGTTTGCTACCGTACACAACTAGAGAAAACCGCAATATTTCTGAATAAAGAAAAGAGCAATATAAACTGCATTCTCCCAAAGCTTTCTTCTTCGTCATTGGGTTTTCCCCCAATAAAGTCTATAACCATTCCGAATGACGTATTCACGCCTTTCAAAATAGATTTCAAGGCTGTGGTTGCACCCTTTCTTTTGATATCGAGCATGCGAAGAATCTCTGTCGTAGTGCGCTGACATTAAACCCACTAGCATGCCGGACCTCAAAATAACTGCACTGGGCAGAAAGACTACGGCTTTGCAGTTCCCATTGGCTCTGATATTGATGGCGGGGGGTATCAGGTATGGAGGGTTCAAGACCGTCTCCATTATAACATCCCATGGTCTATTCTTCAGTTATAAGAGTGTTGGGAATGTAGCATACTTCTTGCAGAACTTCAGTCCTTTCTCGACATTACAACTCTATAGCTGTCCAATATATAAAGCAGAGCTAAGTCTTGCTCCTTGTTTATATTGCTAGCTGCTGGAATAAAAACAGTTTCCTTTCTTCTTTAAACCCCGAATTTCATACCAGCGATTCAAGAATAGACTGAAGTTGAGATGGCTAGAGTGAATGTTAGACGAAGTTGTAGGCTGTCGTTGAGGCTGTGTGTCCATGACACCTGGGCCTTGTGTTGTGGCTCGAGCGGCCGCCTGATTCCTATAAATGTTGCTCCCCGCACATCAACCTACACATCTCACCCGCACACTTTTTCTACCTAAACACCTGCAACTTAAGTTTGCTCTTGTGATTGCTCCTTACCACTTTTCCTTGATGGTTATCTCTTCTTATACTAACGCAGTCTTGCCTAGTTTCGATTTACCCCACCATCTATACGAAGATTTACGAACTCAAAATGGTCAGCGGTCAGGATTTTCGTCTCCTCCCAGAGCTCCTTTTCGAAGTCCGGGATATAATCTGGAAGTTCTCTTTTCCCGTCGCCCGCTCGATTCGAATACGTCCTCTTGCGCCTGAAGACGGCCTTTTACCTGTGCTCGACTACAGCGAAAATGGCGAGGTCCTTGATGTTAGATTTTCCTACGAGGATGTTGATCCTATAGTGGCACTACCAGCGAGTCTCGCCAAGCAGCCCTGTCGGTTTACCGGCGTTCCATTATAAGTGGAGGACTAAGATACTTCTGCCTAGATCGTGATAATCTCCTGTTCGGTGCTTGAAAAACTTGTATTTGGTGGATGGAGACCAACTTCTATCAAATGTTTACTCTGGAACACATGCGATCGTGAAACACGCAGGTTCGCGGACTTGACTACGACTGTCAAATGGTTGAAGCCGAATCTCGAGAAATTTAAGCATAGAGGATAATTCTGTGAATAACAATTGATTTACTTCGGATTCTGTGTATTCACGGCTCTCCCTGTGGCTCGGTCAATAGGAAAGGTGGGGAAGTAGGGTAGCACTACAGAAAGAGCTGAGGTCGCATACTTGGCGTCGCGATTAATTCCAAGAAGAGAACTGGAAAAGTCCTTCCAAGCTTGTGTTGTTTTGACACTCGCCGTCGTTACAAACTCCTCATTTTCTGTGACATACGCCGACGTTCTTGACAAAAGGTCAGTAACAAACCTATAGATGGAGTATATTGAACGACTTACATGTCGTCTATGCCGAGGTTAATTCCAATTGCTAACAAGCACATAAGTTATTGATTCTAAGAACCGTTGATCGAGTAGGAATATAACTTACGGAAGTTTCCACTTAAGGAGGCAAAAGCTGGTGGAACAAATCTCAACGTAGCTAAAACGCAAGTAAGAAGGCACGAACGCCAATACATCATGGCAAGAATTTACAATTGCTTGAACTTTTTAAATAGACCACAAAACTCTCAAGTATTGAAAGTAGACACGATCTTTTTTGGGGAGACAACCTGATGACGTGGCGCCTTTGCATTCTCAAGTGCATTTTAGGCGCTTGAGTCATTTCTTGGCCGCCTGATTTCAAGTGCTTCTTGGCGGCTGCTTTGTGCCTTTTCCACAAGGGCCCCCAGCCATTCCAACACCTATGATCTTTATCCGGAGAAGGAAGTCAACAATGGCCTTAGAACACGCCTATTATGGCTTTCCCACTAAACAACCATCTATATGCTTAATAGCAGTCTTATTGATTGTCATAGAATGCTTATCATATTAGGAAAAAATCTATGAAAATGCTTTACCAGAAGCTCACTACGTTAACAGCTGTCTTTTTCCAAACTTCCTTAGCTCGACCCCCAATAACACCTTCCGAGTACCATAATGTTAGAGACGACAATGCGTTCTTTAACAATACTCTTGACGACAGAGATGACATCTATCCTCTCAATCCCGCCGAGAGAGGTATGCTCGATAATCAGAATAACGCGTACAAGGGAATATTTTGGGATACAGCATATCCCGGTGGAAATGGGCCTAGAGGAAGCTGGAGCGACGGTGGATGTATTGTAAGTTGTTATAGCAGTTTTTTTCAGAGTGCTATCCTCTAACTCTCTATTCTGTAGGTTGACCAATATAAGATCCTTGTAGAGGCAACGCGGAACGCAGTTAGGCTTGCTAGGATTTCCGGAGGTGATATACTCCGAGAAGACAGACCTTTCAACAAATTCTTCGTTCGAAACAGTGTAGCGCCTATTAGTGGGCGATGGACAGTAAGTTATACTTATTTCACTCAAATTGTTGTTCTATAAATATATTTACATCTGATCTAGTCCAGCAAGGATGCTCAGAACGTGTATGCCTCAATATATCACAATATGCTTTTGCCATCAAGGTTCCCACTCGACGGAACCGGAAAACGAAAGAGACGGAATCGTATCAGTTACCAATGCAGGGATACGGAATATTTGCCCCCGGGCTCGATAGGATGCTTTGGTTCCGCGTATGTCTTTCCACCTTTTTAGGTGATTTATAAAGCTTACAGTTAGCAAAGCTCTGCATATACCGCAAATCAAAGAATAAATCCTGATGGTATGTTAGGTTAAAGAGTCTTGCTTTAGATACATCTAATAGAACTTTCTTTAGGATGGACAATCGTCTTTTGTCCCAAATTCTTTACTGACTTGACATATCTGAACCGAATTCTCGCTCGCCCAAAAGTACATGAAACGGAGCTCGGCAACCTGGATTTAGTTTCATATGAGCAAGTAATCCTTCATGAAGTAAGTGTATCCGGTATCTACTATGTTTGTGCCATCGATAATAGCGGAACTAAGCAAGATTAAAAACAGTGGTTGCATAACGATATAATGGGCTTTAGTCAACATCGTAAGTTGCAGATGTTCGCACATTAAAAACGTGTGCTAATTCCCACCTCAGTTACAGATATCGTTGATACAATCGATGATAACGGTCCACGACGTGTACGTTGCCTAATTAAACTTGCTTCCTTTGATAATAAACGCAATTCAGAAAATCTACGGTATGAGCGAAGCTCGAGATTACGCATGGAAGTTCATGAGGGGCGACAAAATGAAGATCAATAAAAATGTTGTTGCTAATGGTAAGTTCCACAATCCCCTGTTGACCTCTCGTACTATATTTTCTATTAACACTGACAATTTTATAGTGGAGAACTATGTCTGGTATTTTGTAGATAAAATGTACGGAAGTCGATGGGGATGGACAGGCACCGGCGATTCCTATCCAAAAAGGAGAAGGCAACTCGAACGTGACACCGCCCCTATACAAGCAAACACCCTCAATCTCGGAGACGAATCTACAAATCCTTCGACCTTACCAATAGCAAGCTGGCCTGAAAATTGCCACGGAGACCTAGCAATTGATACCGCTGATACCAGTACACTCGTTTGCGACTATATTGACCCACCGAATGAGGATCCTGCACTTCCGCCAGATCCAAAAAGCTGCGATTGCAATGAAAACGGATGCACATCTGAATCGCCGACATGTTGTTACAATGGCACTTGCTAGGTATGGTACTACTACTCTCCCGACCACTTCGTGTTCATTCTGGGCAGCTTTCTGTGGCAAGTTCAAAGGGCGGCGTTAGAAATTGTGGATGAAGAAGACCTTCCAAGGTTAGAATTAAACCTAAGTGACGAAATTGCAATTTTTATCCTTCGAAAGAAGTGGTGGAGTCGGAGTTGGGGTCAGGACTAAGATCAGGGGTAGGTTTAGTGGCGGATGAAGATTCTGCTAGTTTTTCATCGATATTGTCGAGAATTTGGGGGTTCATTGGTGGATTTACTAGTTAATAGCATGCTAGGTAAATTAGATGAGACCGCAGGCTATTCACAAGTTACATTCTCATCAATTAAGGGTCTTCAAATCAATAACAAGGTCCTTTTCCAGTAGAACTATCATCGAGTCGCGCTAAGATTCGACGGCTGGAGGAAAGGGGGGTGTACAGCTGGCTGGAATGGGTTCAGATGCTGTAAACGGAACGATCGACATCATGGCTAAGGTCGCTGTAAATTTCTTGCTATGTTAGCTATGTTCTATAGTCAATTCTAAACACATTAAGACCCTTCACTAAGAAAAAATAATAATACAAGCTTTTCTTAGCTTGATTTATAGCATGCTTCGCTTGAAGTCTATAATACAGTTCCTTTCCCAAACCTCCACCATAGTACTTCTCTCATTTCTACTTTCTATATAGGGTGTCACCTGAGTTATATATATCCAATACTATGCCTGACATCATTTTCAAGCGTTGTGGCGGCTATACTATGCAGATGTATCTGAACTCGCCACGCAGATCAGTACTTTTGCCGAGGTGGCGAACCGTTTTTGGAATAGCGTGCTGAATGCTACACCTCTAAATATCTGGCTAATTTCGCAACTGGAAAACTGACACGTTTCAAGTCGGTTCACCCTTCTTGCCAGACAAAGTCAAGTGAAATGACTGTAACTGGTCACTTCCATAATGCAAAGCGTAAGAATAAAGCCCTTTCTGTACTCTCAACAGATGCCTTGTGAAGCGGACCCAATTCCTTTGCTCTCCCATGTCTGGCTCTGTCATATAACTCTAGGGCTTCTTGTCTCAAGCCAAATATCTCAAGTATTCTACCAAGCCGGTTGGCTACCCAACAATATTCCAGACCAGAAATGCTCATATGTGCCTCTGTGGCATGGAGAAGATGGCGGTAGATATTGAAAGCTTGATAAAGCCTCTCGTATGAATTCACTTGCCTTCTTGCGCTGCTCATTGAGTCATCATCGCCATCTGAAAGCTGACTACTTCCCCCAGTGACTTGGGGTCGAAGTTCCGCTTCCTGTGCCAATCCTTCAGCTATCAGACGACCTTGTTTGTCTAGGATATCGGCAAGAATGATGGCATTCCACATGTAAGCAGTCTCGGATTTAAGACTCCCTTGAGAGGCGTCAGTTATGCTCGCAAAACTTAACAGGCTGATGATACGAACCCCCAAAACTGGACTTATACGTATTGCTGGCCTCGAAATGCTTCGCGCTGTGCTCGAATTGCTTAAGACTTCTGCGGTCTGTTATTGTATGCCCCAGTTAGATAATGCAAATAACGTTGGGGTTTTTGGTATCTTACATTTTCAAAGATTCGAGCCTTTTCTGTAAGCTAGCATCATCAGACTTTCCCGTAACCCCAAATAACTCTTCCGGATTGTCCCTTGCCTCGAGGGGTCTCAGCTTTACCGGCAATTTGGCCATACTGAGCACACATTTAGTGACCTCAAGACCCCGGGCATCCAGATAATTCCGCGTATCCGCTTTCATGGCCTCGATTTGCTGGTAGTCGTAGAGTTCGATCTGCTGGAGGCCCTGCTCCACGTTAAAGCGATGATAAACATCCAGCTCATGGTCAAACAACTGTCTAAGCTCGGCATGAACAGTTTCCGTGCGGGTGACGATTTCTTTCATCACCTCAACAGCCTTAAACGGCACCCGAAGGCGTTCAGATATCTTTTCTTTACGAGTTTCGGCTTCAAACCTCACGACTTGCTTGAAGCCTGTTCCGAGAGTGAGAAAGACCGAGATATGCTTATCCAAGTCCAGACGTCCAAAGGCGCTTCCCCAAATGAGACCCGCTTCCTTGATGATTGCTGCTGACGGATTATTGAACCCCATCCCTGCATCGACCCATCGTTGACTATTTTGAGCGCTCCCTGTTTGTAGTGGCTCAAAGAACGTCGGTGCAGCCGAAGTAGCTCTCGCCGCTTGCCAGATGGTGTAAGGCTCTGGGCTCGGGTCATGTAAGGATGAATAAGAGCGAAATGCGATGGGCTGGGTGGCTGCGGGTGCGGCATATTGTAAAGTGAAAACGACACTAAAGATTCGACGAATTAGCAGAAGAAATATGGAGTTGGCAAGGGACTTACGTTTTGCAGCACTCATCTTCCAATGGATCTTGCAGAGGAGCATCCTCATTTCCTTCACCCAACTTTCTCTTCAGTACTCCTTTGATCGCATTTTCCAGCCTGGAAGCGTCGAACATATTTCGATGTGGGGGAGGTCGGGGATCAGAAAAGACAAGCTCCCCCAATGCGACGTACTCGGTAATGCATTCGTCAACGCTCATACGCAAGCGGCCGAGCATGATTGCAATGATACTGGGGAGTGGGTTATTAGTAGAGCACAGGGATAGAATCCTATTGAGTTTGATGGTCATTACCCTCCTGTGCTAGTACCACCGATAAGATCAAAGTAGTCACACGGTTTGAGATCTCGCTGTGCTGGGACCATTCTTGCTCCAACACGATCCATGATGGTCTTCAGAATTATGAGGCTGGATAAACCTCTAATCCCACCTCCATCTAAAAAAAAGTCAGTCAATACACCTCTGTGGTTGAATCAGAGACTAGGAGAGAGGTACCTAGAGAAAGAATTCTCAATTGCTTGGATTCTGCCATGTCGAGTGCAAAATGGATCTAATGAAATCGGTTGAACTGTGCGCAAGGGTCGAGAAAACACTGTGATGCATCTCGCCTTTAATGTTTCCTTATGTTTTCTTCTTTTGCTCAGCCCACTTCAGCTCAAGCCACAGGCGTCTCGAACAGCATGTACAGCCACCACCATGTCGTCTGCAGGGGGGGAAACGCTTCATTCTGCCTGATTGATTGTGACACGTGTTATCTAGGTTTCAGGTTTGCAGTGTGGTGGGTCTCACGCCTCCACGTTCCCTGGATCATTCTGTGGTGATAGGCCCACCGCAACATCTCGGTTGTTTCAGGCTGCTTTTCAGGCTACTACTTTAAGCCTCGTGATTAATAGAAGAGAGCTCCAATGTCCTGCCTCGCATCATCAACCGTCCATCTTCTGCTATCTATTTCGTCGCGCAAATGACGTCTCTCTCGAATAAATGCGACGCTGTGTTTGCGGATCTCCCCCTCCTCAAGCAGCAGCTTCAGCAAAGTACCCACGGAGCCGATCTTTTCGACGTTGAAAGTGGGATTGAGTACTTCACCGCGAACCAAATTGCGGCCCAAATCTCAGAAGCTGTTCGTGATTTCACGTCAGCTTCCACGGCGGTTGGCTATACCGCAAAGCTCCATAGTGTCGAGAAAACAATAAAAAAATGTGCGAAAGCTCTTGAAGGATGCAAGAAACAACTCGACGATGCGGTTCGTTCGACAGGGAACAAGGAGGAACTTGAGAGCAAGGCTGTAGAGAACTGGAAGGACTTCGCGTTTGGAATCACACAGCTTTCCCTGTTGGTAACAATGAAACGGGTCGAAGTTCTTGAACTCCTGGGGAGCTCTCGATGCACTGTCAGTACAGTTGAGGCTGCGCCCCGTCTCAAGACAACATTCGACTTACAAGTTCACTAGACACCACACGATCCATTCCCAGACTCGATATCCGCAGCAGGTGCTACTCCCATGAGTGCACGCAATCTCCAATCGCCTTTGCCAAAGGTTGAACACTCAAATGGACCCGGATCAGGGTACTCGATAGAATCCTTCCTACGGCGGGCTAGAGGACAAGCTCATGATCTACCTCTGCCACCTGGTCATAATATATCGAGTGTCCATGGGCGCGCACATTCAGAATACGGGCCCCGGAAACTAACCAAGAAAGGCTCTATTGCGCACTCAACTAGGATAACAGGACAGGCTTCGTTGCAGCCAGATGGCCGAGGCAACTCGATTCCTTCGAGCCATAGTTCGTCGGCTGTAAGTCATATAATCATCTCAGGTCATGACTACATCTAATATCACATCCAGAAGAGTGAAATTAGAACTTCTAGTTCATCTAGTGCCCCGCTGCCCGGCCCCTTTAGACCTCCACCCCCAGCATACAGCCAGATTACAAAGTTGTCAACAAAGAACGAAAAATGGCAAGCTGGTAGCGTTAAAGAGAGCGAGGTGAAGGGCAACTTTTCGCCTGATGAACCAACAATGTCAACAAATACTATTCCTGAAAAACGTTCACTCCCTTCCAAACTCACACAAAACCCTCCTTACGTCTTTGCTCCAAACATTTATATGGTCAACCCAGCCTGGACTCCGCCGTTACAGCCCCAATGGAATGGTACTCGTCTGCCACCGCCAGTGCAGAGTTGGCAGCAATATCCCCAGCCTCCTCTCCAGATGTACATGGCGCCCTCGTTTCAGTCAAGCCAATATTTACCAATGGCTCAACCTCAACCGTACGCCCCACCTGCCCCTCTGATGGTTCCTCCACAACAACGCCCACCAACATTAGCATATAAGAGCAGCACTTGGTCTTTACGGCAAAAGGTCGCGACGCAGGTATTCGACCTCTTAAAGCCCGAGGCGACTTGCTGTCACGGCATCCGACACTTCAAAGTCCATTCGGCATGTCCTTGCTGTATGAGCATGAGGTGCAACGGATGAAGTCTGCTACATAGAGTCGTAGATTTTTCATGCACGAGGAGCCAGGCTGCCAGACTACTGGATTGATTTATTGGGCTTTTTCTGACGAGTCATTCAACTCACTATACCTGCTGCTGAATTCCACCCATCTTAGTACCTTGCCCCAGAGCTTAGAGCCAAGGTCTGGGACGAGTTTGATTCTCTGGAACCCCACGATATCTACGGCACTCTCCCCAAAGAGGGAGCCAGATTCAACGACCTCCTCAACACCACAAACCCAACAATCCTGCAAGTCTACCGCGAGTTATGAGGGCATGGGTTGGAGAAGTTCAGCCTCAACCGATGCAACTCATAACATGAACAGATTCTCGATCTTGAAACTCATGGGAGTCTATTGGTTCAGCACCCCACAGATCCGCCTCGTTCAGAACATCGTCGTCATCAATCCACAGAACCGACCCGACGATTAGGGGGGTTCGAGTGGCGCCAGGAGAGACTACTAAGAATATTAAGTGTTTTGCTGTACCTGTCTTGGTATGAGTTCCAGGCTTGTTTTGCTAATGCTCTGGAATCCAACCGACACCCCATCACTTGATACCGCTACTCTCCCCTCCCTATAGGATCGCCAAAGTTTGGACTTGGCTGGAAGCCACTGCTGTCCACAACCTACTCAAACCTGTGCGTATAGCGTTACGGGGTCTACAGAAGCTCACCATAAACCTTCGTGGAAAACTGGTCACCGACGAAGGGAGCTTTAAGAGTGTTCATACGTACGTTTGTCCCGAAATCTGTTGGGCTCTGTCATAGGATTTGGTTTTGATCTGATCTTTCTTTTTTTTGTGGGCAATCTGTGGTTTTGACAAGACTCAAGGGAGAATACTGAACCGTGAATGATAAAAGAAAACCGAATTCGGTTGTTTACCTTGAATATATAAGCAATTGTAACCAACAGCATAACTTGCATAAATCTTTCCAAAATTCAATCTCAAGCGGTTAGACTGGCGATGAGGTTTTCTTTTCATAATTACTGTTTTGGTGATGCTCATGATTTAAACATGTCCTTGACTGCAGAATTAATTGGTTGATGCCTCTGAAGTCAATGGTCAGTAAATGGAACTCAACAGAGTCTTAATTACAAAAATCTGTCGTATCAGAACTTTTTATGAAAATGGGTTCCATTCAAAGTTGCTTGAGGCCACTGATTTGCTTGCCTAAATGAGAGTAGCTGATGGCCCACCAGTGGCCTCTTCGAATAGCTGAGAGCCAGCATCTCTTCGCCACCGAACTTCCAGCTCCTGAAGCCCTTGCACTATTCTGTAAGGATTAAATATCTACGCCTTGCATAAAAAACCCCCAACTCGGAATTGCACATACTTGATCTTTTTCCGAACAGGCACCCTAATAGACAGAACAAGGGCCATGATCCTTCGCAATAACGGGTGAATGTGTCAGACAAAAAGTGACCACGTCTTGTCTGGTTTGCTTGCGTTTGTAGGGTACTCCACGGTTCAACAAGATGCGTGGCCCTGTTCAGAGTTGATAAGTCCTTAATCTACGTTGGCACTTTTTGTTTGTGAAGTCTTTTTACAAATACGTTTCTGTCGCTAGACACCGTGTCCTGTGATTATACCCAAAGAACAAGATCGAATATTTTAATGATATGATTACGTTCTAGGCGTATGAGAAATGACTTAACAGTGGCTTGCTTACTTGCTTTCATACGCCCTCCTTGACGACAAATAGGAGTTTTACTGTTCATCCACTGACTAAACTCGTGACTTGCAGAAAGTTCCTGGTTAGCTTTCTGGAGACGAGCAGTCAAATTATGGACAGACATCCACACCCTGCCCGATAATAACCCGCTTCGCAGGAATACGTCTCGAATGCGAAAATTCAGAAAACAGCACCGCTCGCCACTCTATCAGGTGACAGACGCACTCAAGGATATAGCAATGGAGGACTTGGAAACTATCAACCCGTTCACACTAGCACCCTGGGAGAAGCGAGTACAGACTATCGATGACGGTACAACGGAAGAGAGGATAGATGCGGATTGGACAGTACGCATTGCCGTAAGCAGCTCGGCGAGGAACAGCGTGGTGGGAGTAGGCGGAGCTGTCCAACTGGCGACGTCAGGACATGGCAGCCCGAAGCTCGAGACCTTTCCTCTACACTCGGCATGGGATCCGAGCAGAATCCATATTCCGGAGAACTAGCAGCGATAGCGCAAGCGTTGGGCTCGCTGCCAAAGCTCAGATTTCGCAGCATCGTGCTGCTAACAAGCAATAAGGCAGCAGTACTCACACTTAGGCAACCTCGTCAGCAGTCTGGGCAAGAGCACGTCCGCCATATCTACAAGTCCATTAGATCACTACGGAAGGAGGGAAACGTGATATTAATTATGTGGACCCCTTCAAGCGAAGAAAATGAACTCCTAAAGCTCGCCAAGGAGAAGGCAAGAGAGGCTACCCAACAAGGCGCTACTCCACAAATACAAACTCCCAGAATGCAATCGACAACCCTCAACGTGGCACGATCTAAACTAGGCACTGGCAGGAGCTTGCCAGAAAAAGTCGGAAAACATTCCAAAAGAGTTGACGCAGCACTGCCAGGTAAACATACACGACAGCTCTACGACAAACTAGCATGGAAGGAAGCGAGCGTCCTCGCTCAACTCAGGACTGGCATGGCAAGACTGAATGCGTATCTCCACCGAATCAAAGCAACAGCGACAGATCAGTGTACATGTGGACAAGCAAGAGAGACAGTAGAGCATTTCCTCTTCCGATGCAGGCAATGGACGGCGCATCGAGCAGAGATGCTTCGATGCACAGACACACATAGAAGCAATATCTCCTTCTATTTAGGAGGGAAATCGCCATCAGATGACAAAGGCTGGACTCCGAACATGAAGGCCGTTCGAGCAACGATACAGTTCGCAATAGCCACCGGCCGACTCGACGCAAATCAACCGCAGATGAGTCAGAGCACTTAGCCACCTACATCCGACCCAACCTACACCCATCGCCTCGTGCCACAGACAGCAGGCACCGCTTCAGTTGCCGAAGATAGGATGCTGAACACTTGGAGAATTGCCTTCAAGCTAGCCTACTAACAATACTACTAACCCACGAGAATCCGTAAGAAATAGGAAAGAAGAGGAAACATAGGCTAGAAATGAACTCTGTATGGGCTCAAAAGGAGACTAGGATAATTCTTCGGAAATGTATTAGTAGATCAGTGATAGTTGCCCTCTCGGCTCAGCCGCCGGGCGTAATAAATTGTGTGTGTGTACGGTAGATGTGTAACACGATAATATCGCGCTGTACCTCTATACAATGTCTTAATCTCTATGCGTGATGCCATCTTGCTCATTATTCCCGATGTCTCTAAATTCGTGATCTTTAGAGGCTGCTCTCCAGGCCTTAAATTCTACAGACTAGAAGATAGAAATCTTGTATGGTATTCTTTCGTCCGATAGTCATCGAACAAAGCTTCAAACTTAGTCCTATGATTATGGGCGTCTATTCTTACATACACAGTACCACTCAATATGTGCTTTGTGTACAGTATTCTTGATATCACTTTCGTGTAATACTAAAAAATTGTAAACTGTGGATCTCAAAATAAAAACGTTACGTGTCAGAACTGAAACTAATTCCGCTTCCTACTGTTCGACGGCAATGATAAGTTGACAGAGGAAGGCATAGACTAGAAGATGCCTTTCTTGGAAAGCGGGAAATGACTCCGAATATCTTGTGCTGGGGCATTTAGCACAGCTGACCAGATACAGTGATATTGGCCGTCTGCTAGAATTATCATGAGTAATCCGTCGAAATTCTTGCGGGGGTAGATGAGAATGTGATAACAGGCTTGTGAGCCTGAATTGTGTGCCCTCTTGAATTGGATGTCCGCCAGAAAAGGCTCCACTAATACTTGCCTGATGTTTGCCTGAAAATTAGGGCTGTAATACAGAGTCACGTGTCAGTTTTCCAATTTCAGAGGTGTACTGTAGCTTTCAGCACACTATTCCAAAAACGGTTCGCTACCTCGGCAAAAGTACTGATCTGCGTGGCGAGTTCAGATAAATCTGTATGGTATAGCCGCCATAAGGCTTGAAAATGATTTCAGGCATGGTATTGGATATATATAACTCAGGTAACACCCTATATAGAAAGTAGAAGTGAGAGAAGTACTAGGGTGGAGGTTTGGTGTCACGTCGCGTGCTCCCAAGCACACGTGATCCATATTAGGCGAGCTCCCCGAGCTCCTCGTGTATATATAGCCTGCTCTCCCCGAGCCCCCTCTTCCTTCCTTAGCTATAGATTCTCGTATAGTACCACAGCTGCCCTCTGTATCTGTAGATCCACAGCTCGTGCCGTGACATTTGGGAAAGGAACTGTATTATAGACTTTAAGTAAAGGCATGCTATAAATCAGGCTAAGAAAAGCTTTTATAATTTTTTTTCTTAGTGAAGGGTCTCAATATGTTTAGAATTGACTATAAAACATAGCTAACGTCCCTCCCTGCGTGCCGAGAAACCCTGCGTGCCGAGAAAAACATGAGGTACTTTGACTTTACGCATTCTCAACTCCACACCAGCTTATAAGTCTACAAAAATAAAAGATCAGTAGCATTACACAGCTATTTATTAGCAATTTGACACTTTCCGAAGAAAATTTTGTTTTCGCATTGTCACTTTTTCACCTGATTTATAAGAAGCCTCTATTTAGGCTTTAGTATGAGCTTTCTGCTACAGTTATACTAGTAAGCTCTTATTATCTCTTACACGTCTTAAAAGTTCTTATCTAAGCCTCAGATCTATATTTTTTTGTCCGAGACTTTTATAAGCTTTGTGGCTACTATGACGCGCAAACAGTTGTATAGTCGCCACGCGGTTCAGTACCTCTGATCGACAGAACTAACGATTCTCGGCTAGCAGGGACTAACCCCGCACCTCCCGCAAAGCTGCAGTAAGTTAATTTCGCCGTAATTCCGCTTATATAATCAACAGGCAAGCTTGTGGCTCTCGAGGTAAGGACCTTCACTATTAGCAACAATACTTGGTTAGCAGTAAGTAGTGTCTTGTTTACACAGCTCTTCCCAGTAAGATCTCAATCTACTTTGTTTAGAAAACCCTGACCTCTACAGTCACAGCTTCAAGCACGCTGACCCAGCTACTGACAACAGAGACACGCAACGTCGCGAACGTTGATGGCTCTACCTCCCTACCAACCTGAACGCTCTCTTCGACCAAGTAACCTTAAGAGCAGCGATATCGACACGCATTTCGCAGACCAGTGCAGCGCTTGTCAGCGGGCATGGTTTTGAGAGGATGACTGCCCCAAATGTCAAAAGTAATTGGCTTTACGAGTCTAATTCCTGGCTGTATTTTCTCGAGACGGCGGTGCACAGCGTGTATATATAGGGGGACACACACACATACGAACAGAACGTCACGATCTGGTGAGAGTAGAAAACGGAACAAATGGAAAGATAAAGAATGGAACTCGCAAAGTCTAAGTCCAGAACAAAATAGTGTTACGGTAGGAATAAAGAAGCTGTGGGGGCGCGGATTATCCAGACGAGGCCATATGTTCCCAACCCGTAATCGATGTCCTCTCGCAATGTATAGAAGAGATGTACCTGGTAGGCGAGCCATTAGATTCAATGGCCAATTAATCCATCCCTGAGCTACGTGTCGCGTGACTTATTCATTATGCGGACGTTATTATTAGCTCTGCACATGATCAACATTTTATAGAAGATTCTGGAAGTGATGAGTAATCATCAAACTACTATAAATTTTTAGCCTCCCCTAGGACCCTCTATGAAGTAAAGGAAAAACGAAAAAGAGATATTATATCGAGAGCTTTATACATGTTTCACTGACAACCATTACTTTTTATGTTACTTGTTTTAACCTTTGTTGAATCTGAAAAAATGATAATTTCCTTGTCGAATGTTCTAAAACAATACTCCTGTCACAGACAGCTTCACAAACAGGTCGATAACTAGTAGGTAGCTAGAGCAGTTTAGTGGTACTATCTGTTAGCCAGTATTTGGACACGTGTAAGGTGGGAAAGTGCTGGCCGTCAGGGGAGAAGGCCACTGAGGTGACCGTATCCGTATGACTCTCGAGGGCTGGCAGCAGCTGCTGGCCTGTAACCGCGTCCCAGCGCCGGACCGTCTTATCGTCAGACCCAGACACGATCTGCTTGCCGTCGGGGGAGAAGGGCTACTGAAGTGGCCGTATCCGTATGGCCCTCGAGGGCTGGCAGCAGCTGCTGGCCTGTAACCGCGTCCCAGCGCCGGACCGTCTTATCGTCAGACCCAGACACGATCTGCTTGCCGTCGGGAGAGAAGGCTACTGAAGTGACCGTATCCGTATGGCCTTCGAGTGTTTGTAGCATCGCATTCCAATATGTTTCTACTTTAGGCTTTCTCTGGATCTAAGATAGAATACATTCTTCGAACGTTTCTCGAACAATGCTTTTTTCTGGGGCGAAAACAAGAGCCGAACAATATGCTTGAAGAAGCGCCTGCTCAATAATTGATCGGTTGAATACGGCAAACCGCGTTGCATCTTGTATAAACGGACGCAAATTAGGACTTTTATCAAACTTGTTCACATTAGGATAATCTAACAACGACGAAACTACACAAAAACGTACTTGAAGATCCTTGAGCTTCCGAATTATAACTACGCCTTCTGACACGCTTTTCAACAGGCTCATCGCCTCAAGCCAATACAAGAAGTACTGGCGGAGGAAACTGTAGACCGGGCCGAGGTCCTTGAGGTCTTTGATTGTGTCTTCTCTCGTTTGACATTCGAGGAGATGATCTACCCAGTAGAGACAGGAGTACCGCACTGTGGCGAGGGAATCAGGATCGGGCCAGTGATCGGAATGGTCCGGTATGGTATGGTATGAAGGTCAAACCATACCATACCAGCTGCTTATACGGTAACCGGTATGGTCTTACCGGTAAGACCAGCAATACCGCCAAGATCGCCAAGAATGAGGCTGAGGCAGAAAGGGGATGAATTTGACTATAAGCTACCAACATCATCACTGCCATTCTCACTATCCTCTTCATTACTGCTGCGGCTTTGGAAGATGATTGAGAAGCGCCGGATTCAAAAAGGGGAGTAATTCTCGGAAATACGGATTTTCTAATTGAAAGAAAGCAATATGGCAGTACACAATCCAACGAACTAGAAGCTCTCTGAACTTCTCAATTGAGTCTTTCCAAAAGAAGGTGTTGGTAGCAGCCGCGCCGTTCTGCTGTTCGAGCACAGACTTTCGAGTCGAACTATGTCTCTTGACACCACTCTGGGGATCAATCTGGTGCTTGTGTTCAAGATGATTTCTCACTCCAGACGTGCCGTTGATAACAAGTAGCTCTTGCTTGTACTTTCCGATTGCACACTCATGGCAGTAGTACACCTCTTTTGTATCGCTGCCTCGAATATAATGAAGACCGTACTTCCACACATGTGATGAGCTAAGACGAGCTGTCTTCTTTGTAACCTTCGCGCGATTTACGCATGTGATACGGTCTTGTGCGAACTCAACTGGCGGCTCGGGATATTGAATAGGAGTGTGGTGGTGTCGAGGCAGGTAATGTGGGAGCAGGTGATGGCGTAGGAGACTTGAGGGCTATTGATGTTGAACGTGTAGTCAACAAGGACGGCGAGGTTGGAATTGGAGATCCCATAATGATGATATATAAGCAGGCTGTTGTAGATTACGTTCTATTATTCTAATAGTTAAGTGAAAGCTCTCATGTTTCTTTGTTCCTGCATATACTAACCAGTTTTGTCAGATGGCGGGATTATGTGCAATAAACAGCATTCGACTGATTAATTGAGACTACAGCTGTTAATGCTTATATAAACCATCTGAACGATAGGCAGCCGTAGGCTCCAATACTAAAAGCTAGGTATTCTTGCATAAAGAGTCAACCATGTGACTCATCATGTGACTCAATCAACAATTTTGGTCTAAGATTCAGCCACTTACCGCCACCCGCCTCTCTATCTCCACCTATTTATAGCCATACCGGTAAGACCTGGTATACCGGTAATACCATGGTATTGAGATATCCTCAGACCATACCAGGTCTTGGCGGTATATACCATACCAATACCAACTCATACCGGACCATTCCGATCACTGGATCGGGCGGTTCTACTTGGTCGATAGAGATTCCGGGAGCCCTTAGATTATAGATATCACGCCGTAGTGTCATGGACATGACTTGCAGTGATCGAGAGAAGATGCTGTTATGCACGTCTTGTGCTCTGAAGAGAAGTGGTTCTTGAGGTGCCTTTTTAATCAGAAAGTCCTTTGCTGACTGGTGCACAAAAAAAATCGTACGTTCTCGAATTGCGAGAAAGGATCTGCAGTAACCTATGATCTCTGCTAAAGCTTCATATTCGCCATTAACTCTATTGGGCATATTCACTAAAGTCACTAGCTCGTCAACTGTAATGGGCCGATACACAGTCGATACGACAGCCAGTACACTTATACAGAGCTCAGAATCCTCTGACGCTATGATTTAATCCAGCATCCGCTGGTAAAGTGCATCGAGTCCAGGCGGCAATGCTTTCAACTTCTGGACGGCTTTCTATCCTAAAAGATTCGACAGCTCCTGGCAAACTAAAGCTACTCAGAAAAAAGTACTATGTGCGTTCAGCGAAAAATGTTGCTGGATAACGTTTCGTGTTTCGCTTTTATATTTGTTTTTCTTTTTTAAATCGTGAACTTTAGTTTAAATGAAAGTCGCAACAGCAGTAAAAACGGAATTTGCATTCAGCTCGAAACATAGCGTTCGCTTCTGCATTGCAGTGTCGAGCGTTTTTTCAATTTCTGGCTAGTTGCGGCTAAAGACTACTTATTTAACACGAGTAGATACAAATGAAATCTGCGCGATGAAATCTAATAATTTTAGCAAGTCAACTACGCACTTATCGAGCGTATCGACAATCAAATAAGTATTATCTAAATTTGCATTTTGTAGAATGCCAAAAAAAATCTTAGTCAAAGCAACCCAGGCATTCGCATTTTCAAAAAGCGTTTTGCCAGTTTTATCGTAGCTCGTTTGTACATGCGAAACGAAAAATAGCTGTTAGTCGACTAGCAAATAAATCAGACTTCGTAGCACGGTTGTAGCGCGGTTGATCCGGGAATCTGTAGCCTGGCAAAAAAAGTACGACAAAAGTGCAAACTTGGTTAACGAATTTTGTAGTTTATCGGCAATACCGCAAAGCAACATTGTTTTGCTTTTCCTAAGGTCGCTCTTGATCTACAGTAACCGATTGTGTTGGCTAGTACGCTATTGTTGAAAGTCGGAGGTTTTTATTACTTATCGGTAAGCCTTTTTTAGTAAGCTACTTTTAGTAGCCTCGATACGTTTTTTGTTAAAGCGGAAGTCGGTAAGCCGTAAGTTTTGCATACATTTTTGTACTTCGCGAAATTTATTCCACAGCCGATCGAACGCTTTCGCTACTTTTTCGCTATAAGTAAAAACTATAAAAACACTAAAAATGCTTAGCAATAAATACGCTTTATTCTTTTTTTGCTTCGTTTCTCGATGTTCGATCTACCGCATTCGCTCATCGATGTGAAATTGAAATAAAGATTTTCTTTAGAGCGCAAAAAAAGAAATGTTTATTGCTTTGCAGATTTGCTTCTGGAGAAAGCTCTTGTTACTAAATCGCTTGCTTTCGAGAAAGAAAAACTCCACCGAAGCTAAAGCAAGAAACTCTTGGAGTGTCCAGCCTCAAATAAACTATTTGTTTTCCCGAAAGCTTAATTCTTAAGTATGCTTTAACGACAGATCGCTTGCTTTTCGCTTCTTTGTCGAAACATCCGACAAATAAACATAATATCGACTTGTACTGCGATACTAACGAAACATAAAGTTGATAGAATGCTTAAGTTCGGCCTTGTTTTGCTTGTTAATGCAGCAGGTATTAACCCAAAAGTATAGCAGACTATTTTGTTTAGCTTGTTTTCTACAGAACTTAATTTTTTTGAAACTTTTCTTGTTCTGGCCAGTCTCGCTTATCACTTCAGCATATGTGACTTTTTTGCTATTATTTTGTTTCTATGTGTGCGAAAGTATAGCATACTTAGGTATATCGCTTTTAAAAAACTCGGTCAGGCTGAAATCGCTATCGTTGTTGTACTGTAGCAAGCGCATTATTCGACTAGGTTCAAGAATCGCGGAAAAAAAGGTTTTCGGTAGTAGTTAAGCCGTCGAGTTGGCATAAATACGAAAAGTGAAGACTTCATGTCGAGTTAAGGCTGGCGCACTTAGCTAGGCGGCAGCCTCGCGGTAATAGCATCGTCGTACATTACTGGAAGCGCGCAAGACCGGCCCAGTCGCTCAGGCTCACCGGCGAAGTTAATCTTGATTAACAATAATGTATTCTTGTTGCTAAAAAAAAAGCTAAAAAAATCTGGGAATTGAGTAATAAAAAAAGAAATCTCGGACCCAGAATCTATTTTCGATTATTTATTTAGTGTCGAGCTTCCACTTCTACCATGTTCGATTTTCTAGCTTTAAGCCTTAAGCTAACATTTCTTAAATTAGCATTGAAATGTAGTAAAATGTAGTCATGTAAAGCGTAACTCAGCAACGGGACTGCGAAGTGCGGCGTTTTCCCCAGAAGCTCAATAAACGGTCATGTGCCTGTTTCTGCTTTGTGCGGCTGCTATTCCACCGGAGTCAGTCCCATTTAGCCGAGAATCGTTAGTTCCGTCGATCAGAAGTACCGAACCAAGTAGCGACCTTGCGTATGTTTGCGCGCTACAGCAGCTACAAAGCTTATAAGGGTCTCGGACAAAAAAATATAAATCTGAAGCTTAAATAAGAACTTTTAGGACGTGTAAAGGATAATAAGAGCTTGCCAGTATAGCTGTGGCAAAAAACTCGTACTAAAGCCTAAATGAGGGCTTTTTATAAATCAGGCGAAAAAGCGACGATGCGAATACAAAATTTTGTTCGGAAAGTGTCAAATTGCTAATAAATAGCTGTGTAATGCTACTGATGTTTTATTTTTATGGATTTATAAGCTGGTGTGGAGTTTGAGATGCTTAAAGTCAAAGTACCTATCGCTTTTCTCGGCACGCAGGGTTTCTCGGCACGTAGGGAGGGACGTTAGCTTTAACTTAGTTTTAATTTAAAAGTCAAGTGTGACTTTGTAGAACGGGGTGTAGCAAAGGCTCCATTTCACCAGAACCCTCACTTAATGTCAATCCAGCCTTTAACTCATTCATCAATGGAATCACTCCGTTTACTATGTGAATGTACTTATATATGTTGCTTTTGAGATGATCTGCCATCATTACACTCTTCTGTAGATCTTGCTGAAGTATCTGGTTAGCAATCGTGAGCTTTTTCAATTCTTGCTCAAACTGTAATCGAAGTTCGGATTCTGCAGCAGCCTGATCTCTCCATTGCTTTAGCTCTCGTTTGAGCGTTACATTTTCTTCATGCAATTCATCTATCCTCGCACTAAAGCTTACTTGTGTAGGCTGAATCAAGTGTTAGCTGAATTCAGAAACTCGAGCTGTTTACATACTTCTGCTGATATAAGAATCTCTTGGGCTTCGTCTGCTGATAATGTTTTTGTTGTTATACTTGCAGGTACAGCTTCGAACGCAACACTAATTCCTTCACATAATTCCTTATATGCCCCGATCGAATGGTCGCTTATATTTTTTGAGAAAAGGTACTTTTTCTCTGGCAAGACTTTCCACATATAAAGATCATCAGCTCCAGTTATAAGACGAACTTGTAATAGTTTAATTGGGATTTTTACTCTTTTCTCTAAAATATTATTAGTAACGAAAAGAGATGTACAAAAAGAAACTTACTAATATGCTTTAATAGTTCTTCCCGGCACTTGCTTCTTTACTTGCCGCGTTCAAAGTTACTTGATCTGATTGGGGCCATTTAATATGTAGTACTGAAAAAGTTTTAAAAATAAGTCAAATTGTGCCACTCAGCTTGTTTAAGAAGATGTAATATATATAAAGCCGTTTTTGGACCCTTAAACTGGAATCTCTATTTTTAGAAAGTCCTTTTCTGGCTCTACTGCTATTCGACGATAACTACTCGAATTTCCAGTGCAGAAAAGAGTTTCAACATTTCTAAAGAAGTATACTCCCGATAAAGGATTACTTTAAACGTAAAAACTAGGAAAATATAGCCTCCGAACTAAATTTGCACTCGCGGAAAGAGACTGCAGGTCGGTCGCAGACCAAAAGCCAATATCTACTTCTACGATAGAATGACCTGTTTAGCTGGCAACAGAATAACGAATTTATTTTTACTAGGTATCGGCCTGTATCTGGATCTTCTCGGAAGTCTTTAGCCAGCTTGCAACATATTCACAATGAAATTGTGAATATCTACTTTTACCTGTTCGGCGCCGTTCTTTTTACAATTCTTCCAATATACGTATTTATTAAAGTACGCAATCGTGACTTCACTATTCAAATTGGCGATGTAATAGGCTTTGCAACGTTTTTCCTCGGAGTAGTTTTATACTTTTCTTTTTCCGCCTCTTTTCACATTATGTTAAATCATAGCGAAAAAGTGGCGGCGTACTAGAATCAATTCGACTATCTGAGAATTATTATTCTTATATAAAGATCGACGGTCCTTTCAGTTTATTACGGATTCTATTGTAATTAAAATCTGCAAAAACTCTACTGGACGGTCGTTTTTATCTTGGCTCTGGTTTGCACTATAGCAACTTTAACCCTAAATTTTCGACATTCTACTTTTAGGCCGTATCGAACTGCGATGTACGCTTTTTTAAGCCTTTCGGCTATAGTATTTATAACACATGGGATTATTATTTATAGCTAGGAGACCCAGAATTATAGAATAAGCCTGTTATACATGCTAGTTACAGCAATGCTCAATATTTTAAAGGCTGTAGTTTATGCAGCAAGGGTCCCGGAAAAATGGTGCCCACTGCGATACGACATTTACGGGTGCAGCCACCAGATATTCCATTGTATAGTTGTTTTTGCTAGTTTTATACACATGTTTGGATTGCTGAGCGCTTTCACTTTTATTTACTCGCAGGCTTAACTATGCTTGAAGGCTGAGGCGCGCAGTTACAACTAGCGTAGTTTTAAATTTATTAATAATGCTCTAAGTTAACATTATTCATGACCTAGATGCTAATTCTAATATGGTTTTTGGATATTATAAGAATCTCTAATTTGTAAAGCTATTGGGAGTTTCCATCAAGTTTACACCGCGAACCTGGACTGGTTTAAAAAAGGCGAGGTCACCGTATAACAACAAATCAAAGGTTTATAAGTGCTAGGAGAAGCCGAGGACACGGCGCAGGCTTTGTCCAAAAGGCTAAATACTGTTGCTAGAAAAAGTGTTTCTGCTATTGGGTTTTTCAGGCCGTGCAAAGCGGTGCTTGAGTGCTTGAGATGGCTCTTCATACTGTTTCCATTTAATAAAACTATATTACGTCATATCTAGGGGAGAAACATCTCAAAATTAATTCTGAAAACAGGGCGGCGTTAACAAGAGAAAAAGGCATTTAGGTGCCAGAATGGGTCCCAAGTACTATATCTGCTATTTTTAGCTCTACGCGAAAGCAAATCCTAGCTTTAAACGGAGCTATTTAAGAACACTCTACCTGAATCGTACTTATAAGTATACGTACTCGTGCTTACGTTCTGGCTTGCTTAATTTCGAATCGACTTTGAATTGGCGTTTTACGATGCTACAAAGCAAAAGTTGGCTACAAATAAGGACTCTGGTGATCTTCTTTTCGACTACTCTCTGTTGTGCGGTATTAAGGATCCAGTTACTAGCTCAAGACAAAACAGCAAAAGCAGGCATTGCAACTTTAACCGTACGAACTTTACTTTCTTTCTTTTGCTGTTTAGCTAATATATTCTCAATCACAGTTCAACTTTACTAATATCCGTCTGCCGAGCCCCTTAATCGAGCCGCGTACTATTCCGGGAAGCGACATTATCCAACTGCTCCAAAGCGAAGCTCAAAATGCAGCAAGCCTGCTTGCAACAGCTACTGCCGCTGCTGGTAGCAAGATTCAAAGTGTCGCAAGCGCTATTGAAACAGCAGCTGCTTCTAAAATTGATGCAATTGAAGCGTTGATTCTAAGAAATTGTTTACTTGGAACTAAGAAATTCTGCGTGAGCTTTAACAACTATGCGAAATGCAACGACTTTCCGTTAAATATTTCTGAGATAATACCAGAAACTATTACAAGCTTAATCGGCGACAAAGTCCAGTTTCTTCAGCCTCTGGAGGAGATTATAACAAAAGTTATATCTAGTATTATTAAAGTCTTTTTTGTTTTCGGCCTATGTTTCCTGGCTGCTATATTTGTCTGTTCAATACTCAACCTAATTCTTATTGCAACTTTTTTTCCGAAATTAGGGGTTTGTTTATTGGCTGTATTATGCTTTGTTTTTTATGTTATACCCACTGCTATTCTTTATTATATACAATCGAAAATACAGGGTTTTGGGCCGATTGTTGAAATAAAGAAAGGATATGTGGCTGGTCAGTGTGTAGGAGCAGTTGTTTGTGCTGGCGTGATAATGCTGTTATCATTTCTTATGTTATTCTTTATGTAAATCAAGGAGTAAGTAACTTAGTCAGTGTTTCTTTTCGAGTTCTGTTATTTTATTGCTACTAAATTATATAGATTGAGGCTAAAAAATTGTGGCTTTCTGCACTCGCTCTTTTGCAATATGCAACAAAACCCTTTTCTAGGTTTGTACGTGACATATTTCTCACTTCAATTCCGGTTCTTCTTTGCTTCGCATGGCTTTTCTGTAATTTGTTCGCTCAAATAGAGTCTCTGTCCATATATTCATCCACTGAAAGCTTTAGACGGCGGTTAGTGTTTGTGCTACGGAAGATTAATGTGAGCCGTTTTCAGACTCCGGACTATATCTGTCCTTAGGGAAGTGCCTTTTCTGGCTCCCTTTATTTTTAGACTATCAACACGCAGACTTTAAGCGGAATAAAAGTACACTTTCCGGGGCTACGTAAATGCCGACAAAGTGAACCGATCAGTCAAATATACAGACTATAAGAGTAAGCTGAGTTTAAAAATCCCCAAAAATTGTCTACGCACCAAAATGCTTTCTCCAGCAATAACGCAGCGGCTTCTACTCCCTGACGAAATTCCAGTTCACGCCCACTGCCCTTCTTATAATTTGACAAAACAAGAACTTGAACAGTCGAGGGCCTCGAGGCTCAACTTCGCTATTACAGCAAAGAAACGGGACAATTCAAAGTCTGAAACTAAAGCGAAAATCAACATCTCCTGTGTTAATTGTGATTTTGAGGAAAATAGAGACTGGCAAGGATGGATTACAGGTAAAGGAATTACCGGCTTTTTTAGTGCTTTCCTCACAAAGATTAAGCACAAGAACAAGCTGCTAAAACGGAACACACTATTAATGAAGCTATTAACTATCTGTGACGACTGCTGCATTGAGCTGGACTGGGATAGTAAGCCTGATCAGGATCACATTCTGAGTGTTAGAAATATCAACAAAATATCAGCAAGCTTCGTCTTAGGACTCTCATATAAAGAGGTCGAGATAGTCGCCTCGAGCAAAGGAATTGTGATAGGGGGAGTTGCCGTGAACACTATCAAAACAGTCAGCATAGGCGGTGAGCGGAAAGAATGGTTTTTGTTGAACAAAAGCCATTTATGAGTTTCGCAAGGTTGATGGTGGTGCTGTGGAGGGGAAGCCCTATTTTCCATAGAAGGAGGCTTTCCGTAATTCAGGCGAACGTAATTTTCGATAGGGGAAAGCTCGAGTATTCAGGAATAGTCGTTGCACTTTACTTATAACCTAACTTAACGTCTGTCCCTGCGTCCCGAGACGCACCCTGTTACGAGACGAATCTATAGTTTTGGAATCACAAATTTTTTCTTAGTAAGTTTATGAAGTTGTTATAAATATATTACTTTCTTTAACTATTTCTCCCTAAAGAGACTACTTAACAACAAGAAAAAAAGTGCAGTTGACTATGCTGTCGATCGTTTCAATCACGCCACCGATCGCCGCTCCCGCTATTCCCCCCTGTTTAATGGCGACTATTAAAGTCTTTTCAAAATTCGGAGCACTTAAAGAAAGGTCCTATCACGAAATAATATAGCTCCAAATTTTAAAAACACTCAGAAAAGAAAAGAATACACTCCGGGAGTTACGCCGGTGCGATAAGAGAGTCTACATGTTTCAGTGCTTAGTAATAATGTACACTAGCCTAAATAAAATTTACTTTGTTCACGCCCGGGCTCGCTATATTTTACTTAGCCACGATTCTCAGGCTTAGTAACGTGTATGGCGTACCTCCCGTACGTAAAGTACATAAAGTTCGCATGTATCTACAAACATTCTTTTTATCAACCCAACACTTTCACCTATCTACAAGCATTTGTGCCTGAGAATAAAGTAAATTCTGTCTTTATTGCTGATGCGCCAACGTAGTCTTGGTCTCAGCCTCGTCGTTGCAGCTGGGCAGCTGTTGGCGCTTATAACCAACACATTTCTTCACCCGTAACTCTTTTTTAAAACGACGACAACGCTGCTTCACTTGGAGTCACTAAACACAGCCAACTATTCACCAGCAGACTGGTAAAGAAGCTTTATACTTTCCTATATATACTTTGCTGACTTTGTCAGCGCTCCTAAGCCCAAATATGTCAGGCGCTGAAGCAAGTCTTGTCCTTGGCCTAATCTTATCTGTTATTACAATCATCCAAACTACTCGGCAAGTCTACGAAGCTGTCGAAAATGCAAAGGGCCTCCCAGCAAATTTCAAGCAGACAGCGTCAAAGCTTTTCCTAATCTCGAAGCTCTTCAAAAATGCCGAAAATTATATCGAAACCGTAGTGGACGAAGATAGAAAAGCCGCTTTCAAGCCTACTCTTAAAAATTGTGAGCTTCAGGCAACACATCTACAAAAGTTGTTTACAAAGGTTATGCCAAAAAAGAATAACTCGAAGTTGAATCGGTATGTGAAAGCTGCTCGGACAATCGGAAAGAACGGTCGTGTAGAGAAGTTGGTGAAAGACATGCTAAACGACCTGCAACTCCTGGCAACGAAGTTTCCAGAAATAACAACACTAAAAAAGAAAGAACAGTTAGCAAATGCGATTAAGGAAGTGACCAAAATAAAGCTTTCATTGCCTGATGGTTTTGAAGAAACTTTTGCATTTGCACACTATGGCAGTGGCGCTCAAAATGTTAATATGAGTAGTGGAAATCAGTACAACAACAATAGTACCGGCAACCAGAACAACGGTCCAGGTCAACAGTATATTGGCACTAATCACATCGGTACGCCTTCTAAGCCGTAGTCATAGTATAAAGGATTTGTAGTTAATAAATTTCGTAGTTAACAATCACTATAATGCTACTGTCGAAAACATAGATCGATCCTGTCTCCGCTTTTTACGATGCCTTAATACTCTGCTTGTCAAGAATCGACTAAAAAAGAATAAAAACAAGTTACTCCTTAAATCCATCGATTGGATCTTTCAAGACCCGCAATATATCAGTTGGAAAAATAAAAATGATGTCTGTCTACTCTGAATCAAGGGCGGCGCGGGGAAAGGAAAGACTATGATGTCGATTGGTTTTATTGAGGGGCTTTCACTCCTATATAATAAATATACCGTGGTGACTTATTTTTTCTGTTAAAATGCGGATTATGAGCTTAAGACGCTTGAAACGATTATCAAGGGTCTGATTCTACAATTAGTCGATCAGCAAAAGAATCTCAAAGAATCTTTGCGACGCCGCTGGGACACTACAAACGAGCGTTTCGATAAAAATGTTATTTCGTGGCGAACACTCTGGAATATCTTTCTGGAGATGCTACACCGATGCAAGTGCCATAAAGTATATGTGATCGTGGATGCTTTCGATGAGTGCCAAAATAATAGCATGGCCGATTTCTTAAAGCTCATCGTCCGAACAAGACTCGATCAACCCTCTAAAATCAAATGGCTATTGACAAGTCGACCATTGGACAGCGCTGAGAAAGCATTATTAACTGGATCTGATCAGGTGAAAGTTAGTTTAGAGCTTAACCAGAAACATCTTTCTGAAGCTGTAAAGACATATATTGCTTTTAAAGTAATCGAGCTCGACCGTCGCCACCACTATGGACTACTATTGCGACAGGAAATAAAGACGAAGCTTACCGAAAAGGCGAACAACACGTATTTGTGGGTAAGCTTAGTCTGCAAAAGGCTAGAAAGTGTGCACCGGGATATTGCTTTGACTACAATTCAAGACTTGCCGCCAGATTTGGATTTTCTGTACAACCGGGTATTAAATCAGATCAGAGAAAGCGAGTCAGCTGTTGTGAATAGATGCATGCGACTCCTCAAAGTGATAATGCTGGCCTATCGGCCTTTAAATGTAGCTGAAGTAGGTAGCGTGTCAGGCTTATTAAGCGAATAGATTAGTATTGAAGCGCTCGTTGATCGATGTGCTTCATTTTTGAAGATGCGAGGAACTACCGACATTAAGTTTGTTCATTAATCAGCTCGAAACTACTTGGCTGGGAAGAGCGGACAATCTATACTCGACGCCAACAAAGATTACGGGCATAGTGAAATTGCACTAAGTTGTTTGTTCTACTTATCTCAACAACTCAAAGTTAACCTTGCTGATTTACCACGACCTGATTCAACTAAGGAATTGATGGAAAAGAGTAAATTAATAACCAGCTTGGACTATGCAGCAACCTTTTGGGTGCAACACTTCGAGAGCGCCAGGCGAACGGCGCTGATACAAAACGCTCTTACTAAGCAAAGGGAAGTTAGTACATTTCTTTGCACTAAATTACTGGAGTGGTTAGAATGCCTAAGCTTGTTGGACAAGCTCTTACGCGCTATCGAGGTGTTAAAGACATTGGCCGATATAGCAAATGTGAGTTATATATTTTCGAATTCTAAGATTATAATTTTACTAAAGGCTTGTCTAGTCAAAGAACCCTTTCTTATTACTACTTGTAAAAAATGCTACACGTTTCTTGTTGCGACACTATTTAATGCTAGCGACTTGGCCCTTACAGATTTATAGCTCTGCGATAGTTTTCAGCCCCCAAAGAAGCATAGGGAGGAGGAGCAATCTAGATAAGCTTCCCGCATGGTTGAGAAGGCTTCCTCAAATGGAAGACTCGTGGGCTTCTTTAATTCAGACGCTCGCAGGCCACTCTAGCAGAGTTGAAGCTGTAGCGTTCTCCCCAGACGGCAAGCAGATCGCGTCAGGGTCTTGGGACAAGACCATCAAGCTTTGGGATGCTAAAACAGGCGGCCTTCAGCAGACGCTCGCAGGCCACTCTAGCGGGGTTAAAGCTGTAGCGTTCTCCCCAGACGGCAAACAGATCGCGTCAGGGTCTTACGACAAGACCATCAAGCTCTGGGATGCTAAAACAGGCGGCCTTCAGCAAACGCTCGCAGGCCACTCTGACAGGGTTAAAGCTGTAGCGTTCTCCCCAGACGGCAAACAGATCGCGTCAGGGTCTTACGACAAGACCATCAAGCTTTGGGATGCTAAAACAGGCGGCCTTCAGCAAACGCTCGCAGGCCACTCTGACGGGGTTAAAGCTGTAGCGTTCTCCCCAGACGGCAAACAGATCGCGTCAGGGTCTTGGGACAAGACCATCAAGCTTTGGGATGCTAAAACAGGCGGCCTTCAGCAGACGCTCGCAGGCCACTCTAGCGGGGTTGAAGCTGTAGCGTTCTCCCCAGACGGCAAGCAGATCGCGTCAGGGTCTTACGACAAGACCATCAAGCTCTGGGATGCTAAAACAGGCGGCCTTCAGCAAACGCTCGCAGGCCACTCTGACGGGGTTGAAGCTGTAGCGTTCTCCCCAGACGGCAAGCAGATCGCGTCAGGGTCTAGCGATGGTACCATCAAGCTCTGGGACATCAATAAAGTTTTAAAAGTCTCAAGACTTATTAGTACCAGGCTTGGAAGTCATCTTAAGGTTAAACCTTGGCAGGAAATCATAACTTCACAAACAGTCAACTTTTTGAAATTCTCAGTGGACGGACAATGCCTTGTGACAAATCTCGGTCTAATTAAAATCCAACGCACTATAAATACTCAATGCCCTCAAGTCGAATCATTAGAAAATCTCTCTGTTTGTAATCGGTGGATTTGCTATGGAGCGTTGCCTGTGTTTCCTCTACCGTCAGATTACCAATCGCAATGTTATGATGTAAAAAATGATCTGGTAGTTATTGGGTTTTATAATAGTCGAGTTTTGAGCTTTGATATTGATCGTGTAAGCTTGAATTCAATGTTTAAAACCTCGAGATAGTTCTTTTTCCCTAGCAATGATAATATCTATTATTTTAATAACTTTGATAAAGAGGGGTCAGAGAGCCATGGCGTTTATATACTGTGCTGAGAAAAATAACGGCTCTAGTAAAATGTTGCTTGAAAGTAATTCTAGCATTTTCGAATAGTTTAACGTAGAATAGTCTAGAAGCTTCTGTCGATCTGTTATCAAGCTCTGTCTGTATTACACTAGTTACAGCATTATAAATTAAGGAAAATTGTTGAAATATACTAGTACAATTTGAGCATGAGGTAGGGAACTCAGGAAGCGGCTGTGATTTTGATCAAGTCTTCTGGACATGTGAGCAAGTGGCTACATTTGAGTGATAGGATAAATTCTATTGTTGCCTAAGGCAACAAGGTTTGCGGTTGGTAGCCACAGTGTGGCTGATGAATTACTTATCCCTTAATCCGCCAATGCGACACCAAGCTTTAATATCGCTTGTTAAGCCAATTAAATGCATTCAAATATTCGCTAACTATTCGCTAACTATTTTAATTGGCTTAACAAGCGATATTAAAGCTTGGTGTCGCATTGGCGGTTTAAGGGATACTAACATTATTAGCCGACTGCATTTCTGGCCCGAAGATCCCGTGTGTAAATTCTCTGCTACTTTAACTTTTGATTTGATTTGATTTGATTTGATTCGTGCTGTATGAGTCGGTGACTATGTAACACTACTAGGTCCTCCTGCCTAGGGGCCTCGAGTACCTAATCCTCAGATAGTATACCCTTTCCCAGCCTATTTCTCCAGCTCTCTATCAACAGCATAGTGCCCAAATAAACAGTCATTCGACGCAGTACTTAGTTGCTACTTTAACTTGAAACAGTTAGAAAATCACTAAAAAAATGAATTAGATCAAGTATTTGTATCTCTGTGCCAAATTTGAGTTGTAGGTATTAGTCAAAGTATCGCAAATGTATTGCTCGAAAAAGACGGGGTCAAATAAGTACGGCCACTACAAATTATCGATAAGAGATTATATATGGATAAAAGAAAAATTGCTAAGCAAGATATTAACTAGTTTAGGGGGGCTTATTTTCATTTTAGCGTTGAGGTTTTTGCAATTTGGTCAAGTGGCCAGGTTTACTACGGGATTTTCGCATCACAGGATGTTGGTTATTCTGTGTCTTGGGAACTGTTGCCTCTCATTGCTGTGCAGGTTACCGTCGTGCTATGTTGTCACCATCTGAACTGGTCTCAACGTCTTTGCCAAGTCATCGTTGTCTTGCGTGCTGATACCGGGCTTCTCACGGCAGTCTTTCGACCTTTACGGACTCTGTTTGTCAGAAATATGATATTGATATGGGTATCACGTCGATAGATTACGGGTTGTAGGTGCTTGTATTGTATGACCTGTATCTACGTTGTATGTCACGGCACGCGCTGTGGATCTACAGATACAGAGGGCAACGGTGGTGCAACACGAGAATCTATAGCTAAGGAAGGAAGAGGGAGCTCGGGGAGAGCAGGCTATATATACACGAGGAGCTCGGGGAGCTCGCCTAATATGGATCACGTGTGCTTGGGAGCACGCGACGTGACATTGTAGACATGTAAAAGATTTTTCTCATTCCTTGGCCTATTACGTAAGCCAATTCCTGACACTGTTGTAACGACGCAAGGAGTCACGTGCTAGACAGAGGCATATGGGAGTGCGTGAGAAAGGCTTATCGAGACTACCTTATAGGTCGAACTACGAAGGATACAAAAACATGAAGAGGAAAGCAAATTGTAGGGAGGAGGAGCAGGCCGTTATAGGCGACTCCGACTCTCCCCCGTAGCTCCTCTGAAACCCCTCATACCCTGATCTTCCTCCTTAACCCTTACTCCTGTTTCCATCTTTCCTGATCTCCTGCGCTATGACTCTTGGGGCGATATGGCGATATCGATATGGCTAGAGCATACCGGTCGTTACATCTGTCATCAATAAGGTTATCTTCGAATTCGTCAGCAATTCTGCAACAGGAGCGGATCCGCCTTGGAGGCTTTGGGTAAAAATCGAAGAGGCTCGTTTTAGGTACAGTAGAGCGCAAAGAGAGAAGAAGTGCAAGGTGAGAGTCGGAAGTTTGTCATGTAGAAGTGTTTCCCTAGGAAGGGGACGGCCGATTTTGTTGGCTCCGCACAAGGCCACTTTTTGCTCTAACTTAATCGGAGGATGTCGGGAAACAGGAATTTTCCGGCAAGGTACGTGCAGCCACAAATGTTATTAGAATTTTACCAAGGTTACTACGACCACACCGCCACCTGACCACGACCCTTGATCGCTTGATTAGAGGAGGTATCAGCCTAAGTGGCGATAGCGTATGACATAGCGCACTCTGGCCGCCACAATACCGAGAATAACTTTTTAGCATCGTGATAAAACTTGGAAATCCATATTTAATCGTTCTATAAGTTTAAAAGGCGGAAAGAGCTTGATGTTGGTGTCGCAGGTCATTGGGTCCTATTACACTATAATAAGAGGCTCTCTATACTTCAGGTAGGCGGCGACGACGCGATCGTAATTTTCAGAATTAATAGGTTAGGGATGTTCGAGAGAGGCATACAATATAACCTAAGTAAGAATATAAATTTTTCTGATGTGTTCGCGGATTTAGAGCCGCTTGAATTCGAAGTACCTATGTTTTGTCTCGTAACAGGGTGCGTCTCGGGACGCAGGGACAGACGTTACAGAAGTTTATAAAGTTCTGATAATTTAAAAGAGCTCGAATTGCTTGGTCAAAATACCTATCAATTTTCTCGGACGGTGGGTTTCTCGCCACCCAGGAATAGACGTGATATACATATATAACACGACAAAACAGTACTTAAACGGCCAAGACAGTGCCTTCTGTGACTCTGCACGCGATAAAACATTAGGCTGAGCCCTTTCCTGCTACATAAGCCTTGATAAGATCATTATGTAGATCGGCCTCATTAACCCAGCTATTATCATCCTCTGGATAACCTTTCCACTTGACCCAGTACTGGGTGATCATATGTTTGCGCTTTCCCCGTCCAACCCGGACAACTTGATCATCCATAACTCGCTCAACTTCGAACTGGTTATCCTCGGGATCCACGGCGGATGGTCTAGGTTCTGGAATAACATGTTCCTTCAGCAGAGGATATTCTAGATCTTGACAAGAAGTAGGTATATCTTTTGTAGCATCGTTACCAAGATTGATATAAGCTTCACTGATCTGAGAACCAAGTAGCTCCTCGCTATCAAGAGTATTCTCTGAATCTAGTCTATGATAAGCAAACCGTACATAAATTAAACAAGCGGTCTTAAATTACCTGGATTTAACGAGACGATGACAATATCTTCGTCAAGGTAATTGCAACTTTGACCAGTAGCTATATTTTCATAAGTCAGATTATCAGTTGAGTCTGTTGGCTTTTTTATGGGAAGAGTGCCTTTGATAATTGAAAGGTCGAAACAATCAGTATCATCGACTGGGGGATTGAAAGCTACTATGTTTTAGCCAGGCTCAATTCTCTAAAATATTAGTGTTGGTAACACATACCAGAAGCTGTAGGAGAATATCCAGGCTTTGAGGCTTGAGGTTTCTCCTGGTTAAGGTTTGTAGGGTCCTCTATCTCAATTACATCATAGTGTGACGCTATGGTGCACGCCGCAGATCTACTGGGGCTAGTAGCAAAACTTAGATGCGGCGATGAAGCAATTAAATTCTTTCCAATAAGCGGGGTAGCTGATTGAGAAAGCAGGCTCGGGTCAATATTTTCAAACATGTCAGAGCGGGATGGCGGAACCGGCATATGGGTCTCGCTCTCTGACTCGTCTCCCACCCATTCGGTCAACGGCGTCGAACTTCTTGAACTCACTAATGGGGGAGTTGGTGAAGCGGTCGAAGAAGCCGTTGAAGACTTCGAACGGTGGATCGAGAGCATTTTTCTATGCTTCTTCTGGTTCCACTGTTCCGCTGTCTGGTCGACAAATTCGTATACTTGCGTTGTACATTCTCCAATACTAACACTGGGGTCTTGCTTAACAGTAGTTCTAGCTATCTTGCGGTTGCAAGGTCGGACGCAAACGTCATCTGCTAGCTTAGATTTTTTCGATATTTTAACAAACTCGGCGCAATGAACGTTCTGGAGGTGAAATTTAAGCTCTTGGGTGGACTTGAAAGCGTCTTCGCACTGTAGCAAAGAAATAAGTGGGCATTTAAATGATTTGGAGTCGTCTAGGCTTTGTCTTTCAAGTATCGCAAGATGGCCGGATAGATGCTCTCTCCATGGGGCAAGATCGGGGAATTGTTGCATTCGTTCCGTTGCAGACAGCGCTGTATTACCTCGACAGAAAGGACATGTGCCAGCCGAAGCAAGTGCCCCGCCATAAGTGAATGGGTTGCACTGCGCCGGGAGAGGTTTGCAATTGTCCAAGTGGGCTTGGCAATGGTCTTCCCAGGCTTTGTTTCCCACAACCCATTCGCTACAAAAGAAGCATAGTTCAGCAAAACCATGCCTTGTTTTAAGGTGCTTTTTATGGCAGCTATATATGTGCCGCCATCTTTGTGAAGCCGGTTTACTGTCAACAGGACTTATATTAGCTAGGTAGACAGCAAGAATAATAAAAAAGAAAGCTATAGTACTAACCTGTGTATCTTACGCTTCCGATCTGTCATTGGGCAGAAGCACCTTTCCGGCTCCAAGCCAGGGCGGCATGCCACTTCAGTATCTTGTTGATAAAGGGTGATTAGATCACGAAGGACTGCTCGCCCTATATCGCTACGAATAGGAGCGATAACAAACATATCGTGTGCTAAACGATCGCGTTCTGGAACCAGAGCACGGGCACGGGAAAACAAAGTCCGGTGGTGCCCAGTTGAATCAGACTCGCCGTTGTTGGAGAGAAGCCCTTTCGGTTGGTGTTTCTGGCATTTGCGGAGCTTTTCTGCAACAAGCTTCCGCTTTTGTGCTTGCAATTCCCTTCGCCGATTCTTCGTTTTCAAATCGTCTTTGGAGAACAAAGAAATATTTTCCAATTCATCTTCGATAGCCTTGAATTCAGGGCTATTCTCGAGCTCGTCCTGCTCTTCAGCGGGAAGAGATTGCCACAGTTCCGGATTGCGGGACACAGTCAAGCCCCGAAATAGGTCGCTCGGAAGGCTGCGTACTGGAGCGCCGAAGTAGGCATTTTGACCATCAACTCCGGCATCGTTCGGAGCATAATGATCGCGGTGGGTGTTCTCGTCTCTGTGCCCGCCATACTTCATTCTCTGAGTTGATGAATACAGTTTATCTGTATATATTAGTCAAGGGCTGAATATTTCCAATCAGTGTGGGTTGGAATATACCAATAATTTGTAAGCCTTCCGCCCTGAAATCGTGGTTTGTAGGTGGCACGGCATAGGAGGAGCGAACGCCCAGGTCCCTTAAGCGTCTACTATACACGCTGGCCGTATCGACCTCTCCGGTGCTTCTTTGAAAGAAAGGCACGTCGAGAATACTCGGATCCCACTCCAGTTGATACATTTCATCATCTAGCGGTGGTTCAAGATCAAGAAGCACTTCCATTGTCTTGTACATTCTAAAGGCGCCTTTTGCGATGAAGATAGCAAGGTATGTAAGGATTGGATTCCAAAACAACGGCGTAGTCACTAACCCTTCATGCAGGGGAGTGCTGTGGCCTATTGAGTCATTAGCCCTTGATCAGTTTTAGTGTCTTTGATTTGTTAAACCTTTTATGTGGGGTGTTGGTCATATTTTTCGCGTCTCGCATAAGCTGTATAGCAAACTCTGGGTCTCCATTCTCGTTTCGAAATAGTCCGAACTTGATGTCCTAATAAAAACCATTAGTTATATAGTGTCTAAATATTGTTCGAAAACCAAAAGACTTACTCGATAGTAGAGGCCGCGACCAGAACCAGATCGGCAAGAGGATTCTATATACTCTCCAACTCTTGATGACGAAAAGACATTTGCCTGGATCTCGCCCCAAAGATCTAATCTAATTCCTGGCTTCGAGTATACGTACCAATCACATCGCCAGAGTTGAGTTCCAAGATGTTTAAAGTGAATCATTGCACCGTACCTCCTCTCTCGCTTTCGACGTGGCATTTTAAGCAATTGTAGCAGAGGGCCCTGTATAAACTAAACGATATTAGTGATTGGAATTCATGCTTCTAGGGAAGGTGGGATCACGTACATTTCTGGTACTCGTAGTCAACTGTTTGCCAAGTTCTGGCTGACCACTGTCTTTCAACGCACCAGAAAAATCTTTTAAGTATGTGACAACCGTACCCACGCATGCTATGGGATCGCCATAAGCCCCATCAATGCCATATGCTATGTCCGTAGCAAAATCCTGCAGAGTTTCTATATTATACGGAGTGACACCGGAATGTTCGAGTTCATACCTATTAAGTGGACTAAGTATTAGAAATGTCTCGCTTTGGATCATGGGACTTTACTGTTTCCATATTGCAAGCATACGGGCGTATTTTTTCAAAGTATGTGGTTGAAGTATTTTCTTGACTTCTTTTCCGGTAACAAGAGTACCTTTATTCTTTTCGGAGCCGTTTTCACGGGCTTTCTTGAAGAAATCTTCGGGTGGTTTGTACTTTGGCATCGTAAAAAGTTATACAGTAGTAAGAGTAAAGTAAAGAAACAAAGAAAATCAAAGTGACGCGGAATATACGGTATTTCTGAAAAAAGAAATTGGAAACAGCCTGGTAGTCGAGTTGGGAAGGAATTCAGGTTGCAAACAGGGACGGGAAGAGGGTTTATAGAAAACAGCAGCAAATCTCTTCTCCTTGAATGAGACCTTCGTGCTCCGCCGCCGTGCGCGATTACCCATGACAAAACGTGAATCTATTTTCATGAGGGTCCAGTTTGGGATCCTTAGGAGCCTGTTTGGGCTTCCCAGGTATTATCGCCAAAACTTGACAAAAATGAAATAAAACAGGCCCCAGTTTATATCCAACCTGATTAAGATCAAATGCATGAGTGAGTAGTGGATACCGCTCAGGGACACCTCCGGTTGCTCAGGTTGCTCAGGTGAGCTGGGTGAGGAGAGGGTGAGCCGAGGGTGATTAGCGCCTGAGTAGAAGCGGCGAGCTTACTAACCGACCTCGGGACGAAGAAAAAAAAAGTTGTGTTCAACTACCAAAGTAATGACTCTACTGGTGTGGGAAAGCGGAATTTCCACGCCGCACAATGAATGCCGTTGAACATCGTTCCGATTAGGAACACACAAATATGATCCCAAGGCCCCCATTCGGAGCTGTGGCTTTCGTTCACAGCGGGCATATACCACGACGTTACCCGAGCATGCGCCGTGAAGTTATCTTTCACAATGACCCGTAGGTCTGCTGAAACTTCATCTCCTCTGCTGATGACCTCGAGGCGTCTAAGGACCATCGGCTTCTCGAACCAGAACCAGTCCCAAGATTGGTCGTGGGCTTCCTTGGGAGGTGGCCGATACCATTCAGATACTTCGTGGAGGAGGCAGATACTTTGTGCTAGGCGGCAAAGTTGTACGGAGGTTAGCCCAGGGTCTAGAATTGGTGTGAAGGTCTCGAGATCCATTGGTTTGTTCCACCAGAAGAAGTACATCATACCAGTGCAGCCGATGAAAGCAACTGTCGCAAGCTCGAGTGTTGTTATCGGTAGCTTTTGGTTGACGCGAGCACATATCTGGAGCATAAACCAGGTAGATTGCGCCAGTGCTATCCCCTTCACAAGCCAGTCTGCGTTGCTCTTATCGTGGAGTTCATCCAGCGTGATCTCCGGGATCGTCAAAACCCCATTCTCGGTGAGCCAGATGAGCTCTTTGACTCGGAAAATATACATTTGTCGGTCTCCATCACCAGACATCACTCTATAACCACCCATCTCGGCGTAAAACCCATGAGTGACAGTCCACCAAGGGTATGTTTTTTGCAAAGCTTTCACACTTCTCCTTGCATTGCGCCATTGCTCGCAGGAGCTGACCGCAAGACCATCTGGGCATATCATACAAACAATCCACCATTTAAATTTATGTAGATAGTTGCGCCATGGCGTACTGTGTGGGGGGATGTTGAGATGAAGCACTGTCCAGGTGTTCAGCAAGAGAACTGCCAGACAGCTCAAAAGAATGCCGAGAGTCCCTCTACCATTTGGCTCTTGCACGAAGCCGTGTACTAGATGTTGTTTGGAGGTTATTGCCGCTGTGTAATCGATCATATCGAGTGATAGCGGCGAGAGGGTTTTGGAGGTTGCCTATCCTTGTGGGTAGAATATTGCTGGTATCGTTTGAACTAGAGCATGACAGCACGTATTCGCAGGCCATCCGTTGTGAAAGAGCTCGAAAATAAAGTTCGTAAGATAGCTGAACAGAGGCGCGGCTCTGCATGACTGGCCATGATTCGAACCACCCCACCATTAGTACATACTACCTCATGCTGGACAATCGTGGGATTTCACAACGTATTACACGTTTGAGGCCTCAAATTCGTAAAGCTAAATGGTTGGCATGCATATTGGCTTACATTTTAACCAATTCCCAGCAAATAATAAGCATCTTACATACCTTCCTCTGAGGAAATGGCCTGGAAGGATGGGGCGGGTCACCTGCTTAGCGCCACAGGCGCTTCGGGCCGGAACCTAATTGGCTTGAAGCTCAAAGGATCGGGCAGCTACATATGGCCCCCAACATTCTTCCTTCTTCGCTGCTCACAGCCGCGTGCTCCAACTCAACTAGGCGGTGATCCAGCATCTTCAACCGAGTGACTCGACTAAGCCTTGAGCGAACCCCCCTTCAACGAAGTACAGCGTACCTTCTTGAAAAGTACTAGATATACATACCTACTCAACACCTCTATCGGCCTCGAAAGAAACCCGAGCTCAAAAGAATTTCTGCGCGAAGAACTTTGCACAACCCCTGCCAAGCAACCATTGTTGCGCAAGGCTCAACATGCTTCCCAGCTCTCGAAATACTCTCATTTTCTCCCGAGTATTCGCATGGTACTTTCAATGTATCGCGCCTCTTAGCATAGCATATTGCACCCTCGCCACCTCCAATCTACTCCCATTTAGACGTTTACCTATAACACTTGAAGTATGGCTTCTAGCGGAATCCTTGTTCTATCTGCTGGTGTATTTGCCCATGTCACATGCTGTACACGGCGTGGCTTTAGAAGTGGACGTCAGTGACCGCAACCAGCGTCGTGACCTCTTCAACAAATGCCTCTCGACTATCACCGACCCAGTGAGATATGTGTCACTCTGGCATCGGGGGGCGCCGATCGAGACCATCGGCCGAGAGAATGTGAAGGAGTGGATCTGTTGGGCTTTCCTAGACATAGGAACTGCAGGACCGGACGAGGATGAGGAGTTGGAAGAGTATGTTGATGCACTAGAACACTTGCTTCCTGATGGCTTGAGATTCTTTCCGGGGAAAACTCCAAGCGTCCAAACACTTCGATTCTCGCTTGACCCAGTCAACCTTTCGCACAAACCACTTCTGTTCTACATCTTAGGCGTAGGTGGCGCTGACATCTACGCGGCCTTAATTATGTGGTATCATGGCTATCAGCACTACGCTACGAAGCAATGGTTCGCCAGCTTCCCATTTCGGCCACAGACGATACTCTCCCGACATAAGTCACCAGCCAAACACATCTCATACTGGTACCGACCACATACCTCCAAGACCAAACTTCCCATCTTGTACATCCATGGAATCGGCATTTTGCACACCTATGGAGACTTCTTTGCAGAACTGGCAAACACCCTTGATCAGAAATCCAATCAAGAGGACGGTCAGATTGGCATCGCCGTCCTCGAGATCCTCCCTATCTCCTTTCGCATAACCCACGCCGCTCTTACAGCAGATGAAATGCGGTCTGAGGTTCGAGCAATCCTTGACCAGCACTCTTGGTCTCGCTTCGTGCTCATGGCAAACTCGTATGGCACCATCATCTCCGCACAACTTTTGCGTGACACCTCACTCAACTCCAGGATAAGCGATGTGATATTCATAGATCCTGTGTCGTTCCTCCTCCATCTCCCAGACATGACATACAACTTCACGAGAAGACCTCCACAGTCAGCATCTGAGCACCAGCTTTATTACTTTGCATCGACAGACATGGGAGCTGCACATACGCTCGCCCGTAGATTTTGTTGGCCGGATAACATTCTCTGGAAGGAAGATTTGAAAGGCCGCCGTTGGACGGTCATGCTGAGCGAGCTTGACATCATCGTTGCCGCTGATGCAATCGGCAGATACCTGACACGGCCTGACGGAATGAAAGCACTCGATGACGACCGAGATGGCGGCTCATGGAAGTCGACAAAGTGGGTAGGTGGAGCATTAGACGTGCTGTGTCTGAAGGGTCTCAATCATGCTGAGGTGTTCGATACGGAACGAGATCGGAAGATGGTGATAGATATCGCTTTGAGTTATTCCACTGGTGAGAATAGAGAGGTTGCTGAGAGGTCGGATAAGTTTGCGGATTTTGTGGAGAACAGCTTGCTCTTTAAAGCGTCGCCTGCGAGGTTTGCGAGTACTTTTGGCTTAGACAAGACGCTAGAATGGGAGGAGCATAGGGAGAGATCGCCAGGCTTGAGAGGAAATGGTTCGTTCAAAAGGCGTTCTAGTTGAGACTACCCAGAACGTGACATAGATGGCCGCAGAAATCTAAGCAGCTCCCTTGAACTTACCCCACCTTTTCCTCAGAGCCCAGCTTCAAAGGGTTTCTTAATGCGCCAAAATCCCACCACAATGAATCTGGGATGTGGCAAATTGATTAAGTGTGAAGATCCAAAGTAGCTGGAAACACTGAGGGCTGATTTCGGTAGAGGTTTTTTGGGAACATGCAAAGCTATACCATGGCCTTATAAATGGCAAAATATACCGCTGGCCAGCGCGCATATTTGTAAGGTCAGTGGAGAGACTCCTCTCGGAGGGGGTTCCTGGGCTTAATACATACGACATACCCGGACATACATCGCCTGTGAGAGCTTGCTTTCACTATCGTTTGAAATAGTTAGGTTCTTTGCCGAAAATAGTGCTAGTATATCAAAGTACTATAAAAACCTAGGTCTAACTGCTGGCTGTTTTAGCAGCAAAGCGACACTTTGCTTTAATATTAAATTCTGCGGATTTTGACTTACTTGGAAAGCTTTTGCAAGTCAGATTTGATATGCCTGATATAGCTACGTTCTACTATCGGTGCTTACAGAGCGGATATGCGTTTGTGACTTGAGCAATCCAAAAGGATAATTAAAGTATAAAAAATACTTAACACTTTTTTATAGATTGCTCTTGATGGCTAACAGAAGTGCTAAAAAAAAATTGTAATCTTATTTTTGGGATTATTTTCGACAAGCTTAAAATAATACACATTCGCGTAAAAGTAAATTTTATATATGGCACAAAATTTTTATATTCGACAAAGATCGTTTAGAGATTGAGGATAAAAAGAAAGGCTTTATAATCGACTTAACTATAACGTTCTGCGTAGCCTTCGGCTCTGTAGAGTCAACCGAGTGACGGTGACAATAGCTTACTTTACACTTTAATGGAGCCAGATGCTTTACACTTATTATGCGGAACATACTCTCACAACCACAAGTCATGATAGCATCAACAAAACCATACCGACAATCAAGAACATTGATCGATTTAGTACTAAAGGATACAATTTCGATTTTTTCCACCCTTGAAACCCCTGTTGTTGAACAAGTAGTCTAGTGGAATATTTGTGGCGGATAATCCCCAATCACTATTTACGAATGGAAATGGCAATTAAGGGCTCTGCTCGGCAGATTGGCTTTAAGCCTGGCCGGTATTTTGGACGCAAAAATGCTTCTTGGCTGGTAGCTGGTCCAAAGGCGATATTCCACGGCTAATGATCAATGCTTTGCACACGGTTGATGATTGAGACAGAGTCTTGACTTTGGTGAGGAAACCCCCGAGCTCCCGTGCCGATGGATCAATCTCGTCGATACCTTCGATAGTTAAGACAATTCCACATTTGGTCTGGGGAATTTTATCCACAACGCACATCGCTGGTAAGGACACCATAGCGGACGCCGACTCAAATGCGACAAAAGATTCCTACTTGCCAGCACTCTCAAAGAGCGGACGAATATGCAAAGGGTTTGGGGAAAGATCTCTGAGTCCTCGGACTCTCAATGCCGAACAACGCCTCGCCAGCTGCGAATACGAGGGTGATAGCAGCTAATACTTAATATGGCCACTGATGTGCGGAAGTGGAACCGCCAATTGGCTCATCAGATTCCGAGAATCAACAAGCGGATGGAGCCTACTTGGAACGAAAGTTCACCAGCATATACTGTGCGGAGACACACACCTCTCTAGCCGGGAGCGAGTCTGTAATTAACCCGCCAGGTTCGAAAAGGGTTGGGAGTAGGACTCCATTTGGTCGGAAGAGCTAGAGGGGCAGAAGGAGAAGAACAAACAGGACGCGACGTAGCGGCCTAGCAACCAAGGAGGTGGGTCACCGACGTGTATGGTCGGGACGGCTCAGTCGAAGCTGTCATGCCACCCACCCAAATACACTGCTTCAGAAGCTGGCCTGGCGGGTGGTGAGAACAGAGAGATCTCTGAAAAGGCTCGTACTGGATAGGTAGTTAATATACCACTGCTACTTGCTGCTTGCTGATGTTTCCGTAGATGGCCCCGATACAATGCCACCGCTAGAGGTTAGGACTGCCGGGAACTCTAAACGAGCAAGAAGTTTCAAGGACGAATAGTAATATAGGGTTGTATATTCGTATCTTCTAGGTCAATAGGAAACCATAATCAAATAACAAAGAATAAAGAGCATCCAAATCGAAGTCTAGCATCTGAAGGTCGAGGCCTGCTTTGCAATTAGACAGCGTAGATTATTAACCTAGTCGTCAAGCTTCAAAATAGGTTAGCAACGCTATACAGAAAGCAGGGTTAACTCTTTTCGTAGTTGAGATAAGTGAGTAGACCCATCTACGTTTTATTATTCGGCAAATATCCGAAATACCACTAAAAAGTCAGTAAATATCTCAAATATTACTATTGAATTTAAAGCCTTTCAAAAGTACTACTGTTTTGCAATAGTAGTATTTCAGATATCTATCGACTCTTTGATAGTATTCAAGATATTTGCCGTTGATAATAAGCTCAGAACTAATCTTCTGAAGAAATATATCTCCATCCCTAGTACTTAAAACTACCCTTCCATTCACTATAACACCATAAATTCTAATTCTAGTCAAGAGAGAATATACCAGAACCGGAAGCTTACACGCGTCATCGTGAAGGTCGGAGCAACACGTGAGTTGGACCACCTCAACCGACTCCGACTCGTGTAAATTGCCGTTTTAGGCAACTTTCACGCGTGTAGATCTGGATGATCGACATCGGCTAATGTAATATTGTACAAATAAGTGAGTTGAACGCCTTGTTAGTAATGACCGAGCCGAATACCACGTGCCAAAGAAGAAATGGGGGTTACATATGTGAGTGCCGACTTGGCTTGTTTCCATTCTACGTAACTTTTGATAGTTCGGCACTTTTCTTCACTCTCCCTCAAATACAACCTCCACAAAGCCAGATTCCGCTTCGAACTTCTCTCATGTCCCTCTACTTAGTTCTGCCCTGGCTTATAAAAAGGCCTACTAGTTTACGAATTTTCCTTGTTAGATTCCAGATTCCCTCGCATCGCTCACAATGGCACGAAACATGAGTATTAGAGCGCCGTGGCTGCGGAAGCCGCCTCGCTACATCCTCGTGAGCCTTCTCACAGCAATGGGCGGTTTCATCCTTGGGTATGTTCGTTCCAACCGCTTCCTATAATTATCCTCTCACACCCGCGGAGTACTTAGGCGATCGCAACTGATATGAATACCACGTAACTAGCGTCGATATAAGTATAATTGGGCCAGTTACTGTTATGCCCAGCTACATCAGTTCTTTCGGCCTGCACTCCGGCAGCTATATATGTGCCGCCATCTTTGTGAAGCCGGTTTACCGCTCAACAGGACTTATATTAGCTAGGTAGACAGCAAGAATAATAAAAAGAAAGCTATAGTACTAACCTGTGTATCTTACGCTTCCGATCTGTCATTGGGCAGAAGCACCTTTCCGGCTCCAAGCCAGGGCGGCATGCCACTTCAGTATCTTGTTGATAAAGGGTGATTAGATCACGAAGGACTGCTCGCCCTATATCGCTACGAATAGGAGCGATAACAAACATATCGTGTGCTAAACGATCGCGTTCTGGAACCAGAGCACGGGCACGGGAAAACAAAGTCCGGTGGTGCCCAGTTGAATCAGACTCGCCGTTGTTGGAGAGAAGCCCTTTCGGTTGGTGTTTCTGGCATTTGCGGAGCTTTTCTGCAACAAGCTTCCGCTTTTGTGCTTGCAATTCCCTTCGCCGATTCTTCGTTTTCAAATCGTCTTTGGAGAACAAAGAAATATTTTCCAATTCATCTTCGATAGCCTTGAATTCAGGGCTATTCTCGAGCTCGTCCTGCTCTTCAGCGGGAAGAGATTGCCACAGTTCCGGATTGCGGGACACAGTCAAGCCCCGAAATAGGTCGCTCGGAAGGCTGCGTACTGGAGCGCCGAAGTAGGCATTTTGACCATCAACTCCGGCATCGTTCGGAGCATAATGATCGCGGTGGGTGTTCTCGTCTCTGTGCCCGCCATACTTCATTCTCTGAGTTGATGAATACAGTTTATCTGTATATATTAGTCAAGGGCTGAATATTTCCAATCAGTGTGGGTTGGAATATACCAATAATTTGTAAGCCTTCCGCCCTGAAATCGTGGTTTGTAGGTGGCACGGCATAGGAGGAGCGAACGCCCAGGTCCCTTAAGCGTCTACTATACACGCTGGCCGTATCGACCTCTCCGGTGCTTCTTTGAAAGAAAGGCACGTCGAGAATACTCGGATCCCACTCCAGTTGATACATTTCATCATCTAGCGGTGGTTCAAGATCAAGAAGCACTTCCATTGTCTTGTACATTCTAAAGGCGCCTTTTGCGATGAAGATAGCAAGGTATGTAAGGATTGGATTCCAAAACAACGGCGTAGTCACTAACCCTTCATGCAGGGAGTGCTGTGGCCTATTGAGTCATTAGCCCTTGATCAGTTTTAGTGTCTTTGATTTGTTAAACCTTTTATGTGGGGTGTTGGTCATATTTTTCGCGTCTCGCATAAGCTGTATAGCAAACTCTGGGTCTCCATTCTCGTTTCGAAATAGTCCGAACTTGATGTCCTAATAAAAACCATTAGTTATATAGTGTCTAAATATTGTTCGAAAACCAAAAGACTTACTCGATAGTAGAGGCCGCGACCAGAACCAGATCGGCAAGAGGATTCTATATACTCTCCAACTCTTGATGACGAAAAGACATTTGCCTGGATCTCGCCCCAAAGATCTAATCTAATTCCTGGCTTCGAGTATACGTACCAATCACATCGCCAGAGTTGAGTTCCAAGATGTTTAAAGTGAATCATTGCACCGTACCTCCTCTCTCGCTTTCGACGTGGCATTTTAAGCAATTGTAGCAGAGGGCCCTGTATAAACTAAACGATATTAGTGATTGGAATTCATGCTTCTAGGGAAGGTGGGATCACGTACATTTCTGGTACTCGTAGTCAACTGTTTGCCAAGTTCTGGCTGACCACTGTCTTTCAACGCACCAGAAAAATCTTTTAAGTATGTGACAACCGTACCCACGCATGCTATGGGATCGCCATAAGCCCCATCAATGCCATATGCTATGTCCGTAGCAAAATCCTGCAGAGTTTCTATATTATACGGAGTGACACCGGAATGTTCGAGTTCATACCTATTAAGTGGACTAAGTATTAGAAATGTCTCGCTTTGGATCATGGGACTTTACTGTTTCCATATTGCAAGCATACGGGCGTATTTTTTCAAAGTATGTGGTTGAAGTATTTTCTTGACTTCTTTTCCGGTAACAAGAGTACCTTTATTCTTTTCGGAGCCGTTTTCACGGGCTTTCTTGAAGAAATCTTCGGGTGGTTTGTACTTTGGCATCGTAAAAAGTTATACAGTAGTAAGAGTAAAGTAAAGAAACAAAGAAAATCAAAGTGACGCGGAATATACGGTATTTCTGAAAAAGAAATTGGAAACAGCCTGGTAGTCGAGTTGGGAAGGAATTCAGGTTGCAAACAGGGACGGAAGAGGGTTTATAGAAAACAGCAGCAAATCTCTTCTCCTTGAATGAGACCTTCGTGCTCCGCCGCCGTGCGCGATTACCCATGACAAAACGTGAATCTATTTTCATGAGGGTCCAGTTTGGGATCCTTAGGAGCCTGTTTGGGCTTCCCAGGTATTATCGCCAAAACTTGACAAAAATGAAATAAAACAGGCCCCAGTTTATATCCAACCTGATTAAGATCAAATGCATGAGTGAGTAGTGGATACCGCTCAGGGACACCTCCGGTTGCTCAGGTTGCTCAGGTGAGCTGGGTGAGGAGAGGGTGAGCCGAGGGTGATTAGCGCCTGAGTAGAAGCGGCGAGCTTACTAACCGACCTCGGGACGAAGAAAAAAAGTTGTGTTCAACTACCAAAGTAATGACTCTACTGGTGTGGGAAAGCGGAATTTCCACGCCGCACAATGAATGCCGTTGAACATCGTTCCGATTAGGAACACACAAATATGATCCCAAGGCCCCCATTCGGAGCTGTGGCTTTCGTTCACAGCGGGCATATACCACGACGTTACCCGAGCATGCGCCGTGAAGTTATCTTTCACAATGACCCGTAGGTCTGCTGAAACTTCATCTCCTCTGCTGATGACCTCGAGGCGTCTAAGGACCATCGGCTTCTCGAACCAGAACCAGTCCCAAGATTGGTCGTGGGCTTCCTTGGGAGGTGGCCGATACCATTCAGATACTTCGTGGAGGAGGCAGATACTTTGTGCTAGGCGGCAAAGTTGTACGGAGGTTAGCCCAGGGTCTAGAATTGGTGTGAAGGTCTCGAGATCCATTGGTTTGTTCCACCAGAAGAAGTACATCATACCAGTGCAGCCGATGAAAGCAACTGTCGCAAGCTCGAGTGTTGTTATCGGTAGCTTTTGGTTGACGCGAGCACATATCTGGAGCATAAACCAGGTAGATTGCGCCAGTGCTATCCCCTTCACAAGCCAGTCTGCGTTGCTCTTATCGTGGAGTTCATCCAGCGTGATCTCCGGGATCGTCAAAACCCCATTCTCGGTGAGCCAGATGAGCTCTTTGACTCGGAAAATATACATTTGTCGGTCTCCATCACCAGACATCACTCTATAACCACCCATCTCGGCGTAAAACCCATGAGTGACAGTCCACCAAGGGTATGTTTTTGCAAAGCTTTCACACTTCTCCTTGCATTGCGCCATTGCTCGCAGGAGCTGACCGCAAGACCATCTGGGCATATCATACAAACAATCCACCATTTAAATTTATGTAGATAGTTGCGCCATGGCGTACTGTGTGGGGGATGTTGAGATGAAGCACTGTCCAGGTGTTCAGCAAGAGAACTGCCAGACAGCTCAAAAGAATGCCGAGAGTCCCTCTACCATTTGGCTCTTGCACGAAGCCGTGTACTAGATGTTGTTTGGAGGTTATTGCCGCTGTGTAATCGATCATATCGAGTGATAGCGGCGAGAGGGTTTTGGAGGTTGCCTATCCTTGTGGGTAGAATATTGCTGGTATCGTTTGAACTAGAGCATGACAGCACGTATTCGCAGGCCATCCGTTGTGAAAGAGCTCGAAAATAAAGTTCGTAAGATAGCTGAACAGAGGCGCGGCTCTGCATGACTGGCCATGATTCGAACCACCCCACCATTAGTACATACTACCTCATGCTGGACAATCGTGGGATTTCACAACGTATTACACGTTTGAGGCCTCAAATTCGTAAAGCTAAATGGTTGGCATGCATATTGGCTTACATTTTAACCAATTCCCAGCAAATAATAAGCATCTTACATACCTTCCTCTGAGGAAATGGCCTGGAAGGATGGGGCGGGTCACCTGCTTAGCGCCACAGGCGCTTCGGGCCGGAACCTAATTGGCTTGAAGCTCAAAGGATCGGGCAGCTACATATGGCCCCCAACATTCTTCCTTCTTCGCTGCTCACAGCCGCGTGCTCCAACTCAACTAGGCGGTGATCCAGCATCTTCAACCGAGTGACTCGACTAAGCCTTGAGCGAACCCCCTTCAACGAAGTACAGCGTACCTTCTTGAAAAGTACTAGATATACATACCTACTCAACACCTCTATCGGCCTCGAAAGAAACCCGAGCTCAAAAGAATTTCTGCGCGAAGAACTTTGCACAACCCCTGCCAAGCAACCATTGTTGCGCAAGGCTCAACATGCTTCCCAGCTCTCGAAATACTCTCATTTTCTCCCGAGTATTCGCATGGTACTTTCAATGTATCGCGCCTCTTAGCATAGCATATTGCACCCTCGCCACCTCCAATCTACTCCCATTTAGACGTTTACCTATAACACTTGAAGTATGGCTTCTAGCGGAATCCTTGTTCTATCTGCTGGTGTATTTGCCCATGTCACATGCTGTACACGGCGTGGCTTTAGAAGTGGACGTCAGTGACCGCAACCAGCGTCGTGACCTCTTCAACAAATGCCTCTCGACTATCACCGACCCAGTGAGATATGTGTCACTCTGGCATCGGGGGCGCCGATCGAGACCATCGGCCGAGAGAATGTGAAGGAGTGGATCTGTTGGGCTTTCCTAGACATAGGAACTGCAGGACCGGACGAGGATGAGGAGTTGGAAGAGTATGTTGATGCACTAGAACACTTGCTTCCTGATGGCTTGAGATTCTTTCCGGGGAAAACTCCAAGCGTCCAAACACTTCGATTCTCGCTTGACCCAGTCAACCTTTCGCACAAACCACTTCTGTTCTACATCTTAGGCGTAGGTGGCGCTGACATCTACGCGGCCTTAATTATGTGGTATCATGGCTATCAGCACTACGCTACGAAGCAATGGTTCGCCAGCTTCCCATTTCGGCCACAGACGATACTCTCCCGACATAAGTCACCAGCCAAACACATCTCATACTGGTACCGACCACATACCTCCAAGACCAAACTTCCCATCTTGTACATCCATGGAATCGGCATTTTGCACACCTATGGAGACTTCTTTGCAGAACTGGCAAACACCCTTGATCAGAAATCCAATCAAGAGGACGGTCAGATTGGCATCGCCGTCCTCGAGATCCTCCCTATCTCCTTTCGCATAACCCACGCCGCTCTTACAGCAGATGAAATGCGGTCTGAGGTTCGAGCAATCCTTGACCAGCACTCTTGGTCTCGCTTCGTGCTCATGGCAAACTCGTATGGCACCATCATCTCCGCACAACTTTTGCGTGACACCTCACTCAACTCCAGGATAAGCGATGTGATATTCATAGATCCTGTGTCGTTCCTCCTCCATCTCCCAGACATGACATACAACTTCACGAGAAGACCTCCACAGTCAGCATCTGAGCACCAGCTTTATTACTTTGCATCGACAGACATGGGAGCTGCACATACGCTCGCCCGTAGATTTTGTTGGCCGGATAACATTCTCTGGAAGGAAGATTTGAAAGGCCGCCGTTGGACGGTCATGCTGAGCGAGCTTGACATCATCGTTGCCGCTGATGCAATCGGCAGATACCTGACACGGCCTGACGGAATGAAAGCACTCGATGACGACCGAGATGGCGGCTCATGGAAGTCGACAAAGTGGGTAGGTGGAGCATTAGACGTGCTGTGTCTGAAGGGTCTCAATCATGCTGAGGTGTTCGATACGGAACGAGATCGGAAGATGGTGATAGATATCGCTTTGAGTTATTCCACTGGTGAGAATAGAGAGGTTGCTGAGAGGTCGGATAAGTTTGCGGATTTTGTGGAGAACAGCTTGCTCTTTAAAGCGTCGCCTGCGAGGTTTGCGAGTACTTTTGGCTTAGACAAGACGCTAGAATGGGAGGAGCATAGGGAGAGATCGCCAGGCTTGAGAGGAAATGGTTCGTTCAAAAGGCGTTCTAGTTGAGACTACCCAGAACGTGACATAGATGGCCGCAGAAATCTAAGCAGCTCCCTTGAACTTACCCCACCTTTTCCTCAGAGCCCAGCTTCAAAGGGTTTCTTAATGCGCCAAAATCCCACCACAATGAATCTGGGATGTGGCAAATTGATTAAGTGTGAAGATCCAAAGTAGCTGGAAACACTGAGGGCTGATTTCGGTAGAGGTTTTTTTTGGGAACATGCAAAGCTATACCATGGCCTTATAAATGGCAAAATATACCGCTGGCCAGCGCGCATATTTGTAAGGTCAGTGGAGAGACTCCTCTCGGAGGGGGTTCCTGGGCTTAATACATACGACATACCCGGACATACATCGCCTGTGAGAGCTTGCTTTCACTATCGTTTGAAATAGTTAGGTTCTTTGCCGAAAATAGTGCTAGTATATCAAAGTACTATAAAAACCTAGGTCTAACTGCTGGCTGTTTTAGCAGCAAAGCGACACTTTGCTTTAATATTAAATTCTGCGGATTTTGACTTACTTGGAAAGCTTTTGCAAGTCAGATTTGATATGCCTGATATAGCTACGTTCTACTATCGGTGCTTACAGAGCGGATATGCGTTTGTGACTTGAGCAATCCAAAAGGATAATTAAAGTATAAAAAATACTTAACACTTTTTTATAGATTGCTCTTGATGGCTAACAGAAGTGCTAAAAAAAAATTGTAATCTTATTTTTGGGATTATTTTCGACAAGCTTAAAATAATACACATTCGCGTAAAAGTAAATTTTATATATGGCACAAAATTTTTATATTCGACAAAGATCGTTTAGAGATTGAGGATAAAAAAGAAAGGCTTTATAATCGACTTAACTATAACGTTCTGCGTAGCCTTCGGCTCTGTAGAGTCAACCGAGTGACGGTGACAATAGCTTACTTTACACTTTAATGGAGCCAGATGCTTTACACTTATTATGCGGAACATACTCTCACAACCACAAGTCATGATAGCATCAACAAAACCATACCGACAATCAAGAACATTGATCGATTTAGTACTAAAGGATACAATTTCGATTTTTTTCCACCCTTGAAACCCCTGTTGTTGAACAAGTAGTCTAGTGGAATATTTGTGGCGGATAATCCCCCAATCACTATTTACGAATGGAAATGGCAATTAAGGGCTCTGCTCGGCAGATTGGCTTTAAGCCTGGCCGGTATTTTGGACGCAAAAATGCTTCTTGGCTGGTAGCTGGTCCAAAGGCGATATTCCACGGCTAATGATCAATGCTTTGCACACGGTTGATGATTGAGACAGAGTCTTGACTTTGGTGAGGAAACCCCCGAGCTCCCGTGCCGATGGATCAATCTCGTCGATACCTTCGATAGTTAAGACAATTCCACATTTGGTCTGGGGAATTTTATCCACAACGCACATCGCTGGTAAGGACACCATAGCGGACGCCGACTCAAATGCGACAAAAAGATTCCTACTTGCCAGCACTCTCAAAAGAGCGGACGAATATGCAAAGGGTTTGGGGAAAGATCTCTGAGTCCTCGGACTCTCAATGCCGAACAACGCCTCGCCAGCTGCGAATACGAGGGTGATAGCAGCTAATACTTAATATGGCCACTGATGTGCGGAAGTGGAACCGCCAATTGGCTCATCAGATTCCGAGAATCAACAAGCGGATGGAGCCTACTTGGAACGAAAGTTCACCAGCATATACTGTGCGGAGACACACACCTCTCTAGCCGGGAGCGAGTCTGTAATTAACCCGCCAGGTTCGAAAAGGGTTGGGAGTAGGACTCCATTTGGTCGGAAGAGCTAGAGGGGCAGAAGGAGAAGAACAAACAGGACGCGACGTAGCGGCCTAGCAACCAAGGAGGTGGGTCACCGACGTGTATGGTCGGGACGGCTCAGTCGAAGCTGTCATGCCACCCACCCAAATACACTGCTTCAGAAGCTGGCCTGGCGGGTGGTGAGAACAGAGAGATCTCTGAAAAGGCTCGTACTGGATAGGTAGTTAATATACCACTGCTACTTGCTGCTTGCTGATGTTTCCGTAGATGGCCCCGATACAATGCCACCGCTAGAGGTTAGGACTGCCGGGAACTCTAAACGAGCAAGAAGTTTCAAGGACGAATAGTAATATAGGGTTGTATATTCGTATCTTCTAGGTCAATAGGAAACCATAATCAAATAACAAAGAATAAAGAGCATCCAAATCGAAGTCTAGCATCTGAAGGTCGAGGCCTGCTTTGCAATTAGACAGCGTAGATTATTAACCTAGTCGTCAAGCTTCAAAATAGGTTAGCAACGCTATACAGAAAGCAGGGTTAACTCTTTTCGTAGTTGAGATAAGTGAGTAGACCCATCTACGTTTTATTATTCGGCAAATATCCGAAATACCACTAAAAAGTCAGTAAATATCTCAAATATTACTATTGAATTTAAAGCCTTTCAAAAGTACTACTGTTTTGCAATAGTAGTATTTCAGATATCTATCGACTCTTTGATAGTATTCAAGATATTTGCCGTTGATAATAAGCTCAGAACTAATCTTCTGAAGAAATATATCTCCATCCCTAGTACTTAAAACTACCCTTCCATTCACTATAACACCATAAATTCTAATTCTAGTCAAGAGAGAATATACCAGAACCGGAAGCTTACACGCGTCATCGTGAAGGTCGGAGCAACACGTGAGTTGGACCACCTCAACCGACTCCGACTCGTGTAAATTGCCGTTTTAGGCAACTTTCACGCGTGTAGATCTGGATGATCGACATCGGCTAATGTAATATTGTACAAATAAGTGAGTTGAACGCCTTGTTAGTAATGACCGAGCCGAATACCACGTGCCAAAGAAGAAATGGGGGTTACATATGTGAGTGCCGACTTGGCTTGTTTCCATTCTACGTAACTTTTGATAGTTCGGCACTTTTCTTCACTCTCCCTCAAATACAACCTCCACAAAGCCAGATTCCGCTTCGAACTTCTCTCATGTCCCCTCTACTTAGTTCTGCCCTGGCTTATAAAAAGGCCTACTAGTTTACGAATTTTCCTTGTTAGATTCCAGATTCCCTCGCATCGCTCACAATGGCACGAAACATGAGTATTAGAGCGCCGTGGCTGCGGAAGCCGCCTCGCTACATCCTCGTGAGCCTTCTCACAGCAATGGGCGGTTTCATCCTTGGGTATGTTCGTTCCAACCGCTTCCTATAATTATCCTCTCACACCCGCGGAGTACTTAGGCGATCGCAACTGATATGAATACCACGTAACTAGCGTCGATATAAGTATAATTGGGCCAGTTACTGTTATGCCCAGCTACATCAGTTCTTTCGGCCTGCACTCCCCAAGTGTTCATGGTATCATCGTCTCTTCACTGCTACTATCGGCCTCCGTCATGAGTTTCATCGCCGGGCGGCCTGCCGACGTACTTGGCAGGCCACAGGGGATCGCGCTTGGAGTTGGTGTTTTTGGTTTAGGTGCGGCATTGCAAGCGGGTGCAGTTCGATTGGCAATGTTTATGGTGGGAAGGATTATTGAGGGCATGGGGTTTGGATTGTACTTTGGGACGTTAACTGTGTGAGTACCGTTGGTGGCTTTGCTGTTTCGTGTCTGGCTGTATTGAGTGCTTGCTGACATGATTCGCCCGGATAGATATGTCTGTGAAATCTCGCCGCCGAGTATAAGAGGTCCTTTGACGACTGGACCTCAATTCATGATATGTGTCGGTCTTGTGGCTGGATACTTCACCTGCTACGGTACCGCTAGGATTGAGGGGTCCATCTCCTGGCGTCTGCCATTCATCATCCTGGCAGTCTTAGCTATCGCTTTCGGTTCTTCCGTGCTGCTCTACCTCCCGCCGTCGCCTAGATGGCTGCGTCTTCACGGGAGGGATGCAGACGCGGACGCAGCATGGGAGACTCTCGGAGTCAAGATGGAAGACCGCCAGAGTATAGAAGAAAGCTTAGAAGAAGGAGTGATTGAGAATAATGAGGACGCTTCGACGGCCTCAGGGTCGCCGGTGCGAGTGTCTGAGAAAGAGAAACAGGAAGAGAGTAATTTTTTCGACCTGTTTAAAAAGGATGTACGTGGTCGGACTATGCTTGCCGTCTTTCTAATGGGCTTTCTTCAACTCAGCGGTATCGACGGCATCTTATACGTAAAGCCCCTCCTCTTCCAACTATACCCTTTAATGTCTAACACAACTCTCAGTATGCACCTCTCCTCTTCCAGCAGGCGGGCTTAACTGGCACCGAAGCCTCCTTCTTCGCCTCTGGTGTTTCTGGCATTGTCCTCGTTGTTATCTCTATTCCCGCTCTGCTCTTCGCCGACAAATGGGGCCGGCGCACTAGCACCATCATCGGTGGCCTTGGCCTTACGATTACAATTACTCTTATTGGTGCTCTCTATGCTAGTAATTCCGTGCACCCGACCAGTGGCGCTGGCCGCTGGATCGTAATTGTTTGCATCTACCTGTACTCCGTCTTCTTCGCCTCAACCTGGGCCGTTAGCATTAAAGTTTACGCACCGGAAATTCAACCGCAGCGCACGCGAGCGAAAGCTACAGCCCTTGCTCATGGGTTTAATTGGGTTTGCAATTGGTTTGTAGCGTTTATCAGTCCAATTTTGCTTGCGAGGAGTAGTTCCGGAGCGTACTTTCTTTTTGGTGGCTGCTGCGCGCTGACGACAGTGGTGTGCTACTTTTTCATGATTGAGACTAAAGGTAAGAGCTTGCATGAGATTGAGAGAGCATTTAGTCAGAAGGCAGCTGAGGGACAGGAACCAATGGGAGTTAAAATCGGGACGGTGAGTAAGAGGATGTTTGGGAAGCTAAAGGCACTATTGTCGCTGGCGGCCGGGGAGGAGCAGAAGAAATGAGAAGGCGAGAAGGCGAAAAACTAGGATCCAAGAAGTTGAAGAAGCGCACCTGGCTGCGAGTGAGGCAAAGCCTCAGGAAACTTATCGTTTCGCTCGCCATATGACCAACTGAGATTTGGTCAATAGAATGCTATATAAATTGCTCTAAGGAAGGAAGCCAGCACAAACTACGTGCAAAATAATGAGGGTTTGGGAGATTATGCGATTGATAGTTGCGCCATCCACGCTTGCTCTGACCAATGAGTTCAAATTTCACTGTAACCGCTAACAAATACACTACCAAGTCAGCAGACACGGAACCTACTGGAAATTTTGGTCTAAACGTAGTTCTGTCTTCGATTTAACCCTTTGGACGTAGCGGTATACTCATTCAAATGGTCTTCAAACATGATTTGCTCGATTACAATATTCTGATGCTTCTTCCAATTCTGAGCTCCTCGCCGAGCAGCGGTGTACTTCCACGCTCTAAGTTTCCCCTCTGCAAGGAAGCTGGGTAGCAACCTTGTGGCGATTCTCCTGAAGATCCATTTCATGCGTAGTGCGGCTAGACGGTTAAAAGGATTCGTAGAATATGACACCTTACTCAATCCTTTCAGATAAAGCCTCGTATTAAGATATGCTGCAGCCGAATGCCGAGCGAAGGGCTGGATACTCAAAGATCAAGGAAATGACATCATTCAAATAATTTCATCGGGTGATCTCGGATATCATCTTTCTAGGCTCATCGTTTACTACTAGTGTATTACAGTGCCTGTTAATGAGTCCGAACAGGTTAAGCGAATCGCACTTAAAATCGTTCATTTGCTTCGTTTTTTAACGTCTTCAACTTTTGTTATATCATTTCAAATTCAAATACGTGGCACTAAACGTTTGAAGATAATTCTCGATGTTATCATGCAAACATTTGGCCTTGGTGCTAATGTTGGCGCCGTCGCTAGTGCAATCAATTAGTTCAATTCGTATTTTTTCCAACTCAACCTAAAGCAGAATTATATCTAATTGTTTCACTCTACTTAAGTTTAGGCACATATAATTAAAATATGTACAAATTATCCACGTATCTCAACAAGCTTCTTCATCCCCAACCAGACCAAGATGTCCTGCTACAGTCCGGGCAAGACCAACGAAAGTTGTATTTGGATCCGACAATGTCGTGACGCTGACCTGTAAGCCAAACTCAGTGAACAACCATCTCTGCAGCTCTACCCCAATCATGGAGTCGACGCCATGGTTCGCAACGGACATGCCATCGAGCTGGAACTTGTCCGGTTCCAAGCCGAGGATGCGGGCGGCGCGCTCCACGATGTGCACACCTAAAGCCTTGAGCATCTCGTCCTCGGGCAGACTATCCAAGGTGGCGGCAAAAGAGCGATTAGAGCCCTGCCCGGTAGCGGCAGCCCCCATCTCTTTTTGCTTGGCCTCAAGTGATGTTCGCACCGAAGACATGCGCGCATCTCGATGCCAGAACGCACCAGAAAGATCCACGCGATCGTCGTCCATTGCCTGGAGCATAGCCTCAGGCTCAAGGCCCAGCACTAACTGGACGTCGCCGAGGTCATTAATTCGAGAATCGGAAGGCTGGCCGTGGAGAATAGCCACCTCGAAGGCAATGAGCATCTCTTTCTCGTTGATGCCAAAAGGCATCTTGCGTGCCAGGGCCTCGGCCACGGCGGCATTTTCGGCCACCACACCGACGTCTTCGACCATAGGTAAAGCGATGGAACAGGCAGCAAGGCCATTTCGGCGACGACGCAAGGCCAAAAAGTCGAGATAGCTATTAGCAGCACAGTAATTAGCTTGTCCAGGGTTACCTAGCACAGCCGATATGCTACTGGTCATGAGGAAGAAGTCGAGCCTTGTGTTAGCGAGTGCCTTATCAAGGGCAATTGCACCTTGCATCTTTGGCTGTAGTGCTGCCTGGTAGGCGGAGAAAGTCATGTTCTCATATAGGCCATCCCGGAGCACCATGGCAGCATGGACAACCCCTCGAATAGGTAATCTGCGGGACACGCGCTGCACCACGTCGGCTACAGCTTTCTCGTCGCTTGCGTCTACGCTGAATACCTGAACGCTAGCGCCTGACGCCGTGAGGCGGCTGACTACTTCGACGGCTTCTGGTTTCGTCGCGCCAGATCGCGCCAGGAAGACAAAGTTCCTGCATCCCCTTTCCAACATCCAAGTGGTAAGGCTGCGCCCGAGACCGCCAAGGCAGCCAACGAGTAGGTAAGCAGCATCTGAAGCCAACTGTGCATGTTGGATCGAAGGTATGCGTACCTGAAACCGCAGGGCAAAACGTTAGAACGACTCAATTACAGTCACTGAATTTGCGTAATCATGTTAAGGTGCAGGACAGGGATTCTCACCTTAACCTTACTTTCCCCATAGACAATCCTTAAGACTTTGTTATCAGGCATCTCGGCCTTGCCTCTCCTGACACAATCCAGAGAATCTGACAGCTCTCCCAAATCAACCACAGCCGTGGCAGGCCGGCCAAGGTTACCAAAAGTGTCCAGTAACGCTACACTCGTTTCAAGAATCTCCTTTGGATTCCCGCCGCATGTACGTAGTCGAATACCCCTCGCAAATGGTCTCGTGTCTAGTGGACTGTACTTCGCAACATGCGTGCCGCTACCGAAAACAAAGGTAGACTGAGGCGGCATAGCTTGCCAAATGTCCTGCACTATTTCAACCTCAGGCGTCCCCGTGATGATGACGACGTTCGCTGATGACACGAGTCGCCGCGTCTCGCCACGATTCCCCAAGTTGATGACCGTCGAGACCCGGAAGCCGAGATAGGCACCCAACTTTGTCACTGCTTCCTCGAAAGGAGTAGAGGCTGCTGCTGCTAGTATGATCACATGCTGGCCACTGAACTCTTTTGTGCCGTTCGCCTCGAGCGCATCCACGGCTTTGGCAAGTTGCGGTAGGCAAGTGACCAGCTCCGCAGTATCAGCTGTGTGATTGCCTAGGACGGCGAAGGCCGATGTGGTAATACGCGTCTCCAAGAAATTGCCAGGTCTGCGGTCCATATAGGCAACTACCTCACGGCCGTTCAGCGCTGCGCTGTCCAGGCCACTGCCGGTGCGCATGATAGTGCCCGTGACAATACGGGCACCTCCCACCTCTGTGCGAGCCGAAAGGTCGCCCTTGGTGAACTCAGCGAGCCGGACATGGACCTCGACTTGAAGTGGGTCTGGGTCCTTTGTCGTAGTTACGATTTCCCAGACTAGTTGATCATTGATAAACTTACCTTTATAGGACTTGTCAGCCGAGATGGTTTCGATGTTGTAATCTTGCTCCTGTCCGTAAACAAGTGAATTTAGAGTTGCGTTGGGCTCCAGGCGCGGAACGAGGACACGCGAGTCCCTGGTTAACCAGCACTCAACATCTTGCTGGGCATCGGCATTGTCACCAGCACTTCGAAGTGCCGCTAACTGATATTGCACTAGAGCCGCAACCGCACTGTCTGGTGCCTCTTTGTCCGCATCAACAAGGGAGATCCTCGTAGTAGGCGCTTCGGAACGTACAGCACGAAGAAACCCCTGGGGGAGGCCACTGTTAGCCGATTCTCCTTGGTTAGCTCCCCTGGTTACCCAGACGATGGGTTTGCCCGACTGTAGAATAATATTCTGGAGAGATATCCAGCTCTCCTCAGTTGTACGAGCCAGGACAGACCCATCCATGTCGTCAATGACAATGCTATCAAACTCTCCCAGCTCGTCTGGTGTGCAAGCTAGAATGGAAGACGAGTTGCTCCCTAGGGCCTTCGAGAAAGTAGAACAAGCTACGTCGTTGCTTTGTAGTAGTACGACGACTTTTCGGTCTGTCCTGCTGTCGGAGTTCACGCTGTTTCTTAGGTGCCCTTGAGCGGCATCAGATTGCTTCCAAGCTACTGTGCTATATGGCTCTCGCGGGGCGGATTCGATTGATGTAGGTGGAATAGCTGCCTCATACGCGACCATCCTTAAGTTTCGAATGTTCATCAGGCAGCTCGATGAGGCTCCGGCAAACAACTGCAGGTTCCCAAGGAAGTGTCTACTACTACTCACATCATCCTCTACCCAGGCGAAGCAGCAGCCGTCATTGTCCAAGTCGGCCGCGGAATCCGGGAAGGTAACGGACATTTCCTCGATTGTGAGTGGCACCACCCCCCACGGCATCTCTCTGTGCTGGCCCCGATGCACGGCGGCAATGACAGCGTGCAGACAGCCGTCGATGGTGGATGGGTGTAGCATGTAGCGGGACTCGAGCTCCGTCTGCTTGGTGTGAACCTTGATCTCAGCTGATGCCCAACGGTCTTTGCCGTTTGCGCGGACTTGCTGGGTCATGGTCTGGAAGCTGGGTCCGTATCGAAACCCGACGCGCTCAAGGAAACGGTACCAACGCTTTGAGGTGACTCGTTGGTGGAGCTGGATGGGCTTGTACGGGCAGTCGCCAGTGTGCGTTTGCCGAGTCTGTTCTCTCCGGATCTCGCCCTTGCTGTGAAGGGTCCAAAGACCGCTGCCTTGAGCGACCGACTCGACGGTAAAAGCGTACCAATTATCTGACTTGTGTTTCTTTTCCAATCTTGTATGCACCTCGATTCCCTCGTCGGAGTCCGGCACGATTAATGCTTTCTGGATGTCAATGTTAGCTAGTCTGACACTGCCCGCCTCGGCCGGCTCAAGGTCCAGCTGCTGTAAAAGCGCTTCGATTGCTAGTGAGACGTGGCCTGCCGCGGGAAAGACCACATCAGTGCCCAAGGTATGATGCGGGAACCAGGCGACGTCGCGCTGGCGCAGCATGTTCTTCCACGTCGGGGCATTGTTGGACAAACCAAAGATGCGGCGGCCGAGGACATCATGGCGTGGGTGTTTGGACGTGCGTAAATCGGCAACGGCCCGGGGCTCGTACCAATGTTGGCGGTCATAATTCCACTGGTAAGGAGGTAGATCCACGAGGCAACGCCCTTGACTTCGACTAACGCCCTTGACTGGTACGCCAACAAGAGGCATGGAGCTCGAGTTCAGGCTGTTGATCATATCAAATTTGACTTCGAAACCTCGGAGGTAAAGCTCCCCGGCCGTTTTCAACAGAGCCACAGCATCGTCCTGGCCACGGACAAGAGAGCCCACGTATCCCAAGTCGAAGCCGTTCTCGGCGATGGTCTGCTTTACTGGACTTTGCAATGCAGAATGCGGTCCGATCTCTACCAGTACCTTGACGTTGGCAAACTCGACATCGCGACCTAGGGTTTGCAGCGCGGCGTCGAAACGGACCCGACTGCGCAGATTCTCACACCAGTACGAAATGGACAGTTGCGACGCTTCTACCCGGGATCCTGTGACCGACGACACCATGTTGGCTGTGGATTGTCGCCAGGAGAAGTCCAGCTTAGTGAGGCTCATGTGTGCTTTGGCGTAGAGCTGCTCGTATAAAGGTGCCACGGCGTCCATTTGGGGAGAGTGGTATGCTTTCCCTGTCTTGAGCTGGCGAGAGAATATACCGAAGCCATCCATGATCTCTTTGAGAGCAGCGATGTCGCCATGAGAGCCGCTCAGGGTCGTACTACCAGGCGAGTTCTCGCAGGCAATCGAGATATGCACAGCTACGTCGGGCGGCAGAATGTCGATGTAGTCCTGCACTTTGTTGGCTCCAATTCCAACAGCGAGCATGGTACCCGCGGGGGCTGCTTGTGTCACGGCTAGACCACGGAAATAGGCTGCTAGGATGGCCTCAGGGGCCGAAATACGTCCCGCTGCATAAGCCGCCGCTATCTCACCCGAAGAATGACCCACAGTGACAGCAGGTGTGATGCCCCACGACGCAAAGAGGTCGATGGTGGCAATCTGAATGGCTGTACAAGCCGGTTGCGAGATATCGGGCCGACCCAGCCGACTCGACTCGGTCGGCGCCTCGAGTTCTTGCCGTAAGGACCACGATGGTCTGTGTCTTGGCTCAACAGCCCGCTGCAGCACCCGATCGAGGGCGTCCACGGCCTCGCCGAAAAGACGAAATCGCCGCATGGCTTCGTAGCCCATGCAAGCCCACTGCGAACCCTGGCCTGTCAGCACGAAGCCAACATCCATCTGGGTACCTTTCGGCTGCGACAGCTTGGAACCGTACGCAAAGCTGCTGGGTTTAAAAGCCTCCACCTCCCGGCCTGGCCACGCAATAGTATAGCCCCTCGCCCCAGCCAACCGAGTTCTCCTCTCATTGAGCGTGTACGCTAGGTCGGGGGTGTAGTAGTCGCCAGCGATATCCTGGTGCGCCTTGATGTTACGAGCAAGTGTCTTCTGGTCGTGTGCACTCATGGTGACCAGAAATGGACGGTCGATGCTGGCATGGTCATATGTGTACGTGGCAGCTGTCTTGGGTTCGCCATGCTCGTACCAAGGGCAGAGGCTCTCGACCGCTTCAACAACTAAATGCGCGTTCGTACCTCCGTAACCAAAAGATGACTGCCTTACTTTAGTTTGAGTTGGAGTAGACAAAGATGGCGTTATACTTACAACACTTGCACGGCGGACGTCAAAACCCGCAGGCCACGGCATTAAGTCTGAAGCGATCTTGATGTTCCACTCCTTGTCCTTGATACTAGGGTTCAACTTTTTGAAGCCATAGACGCCAGGAATCTCAGCATTTTCGGTCATGAGAGCTGCTTTCATGGTAGCGAAGATGCCTGATGCCGCTTCACTGTGTACGATATCAGCTTGATGACCTGTTGCCAATATTTCGGTCTTTCAAGCTTGCACAAAGCAATTCTTTCAACCGGATGAGTATTTACACAAACAAAAAACTGATAATAGATCAAATAATGATAAAGAATCATCAAAACGAACCTATGTCCTATATTGGACTTGGCAGCCCCTAGAATCAAGGGCTTATCGAGACTCCGCGTGTCGTTCATGCCTCGTGCCACCGCTTTCACCTCAATAGGATCGCCGGTCGGAGTGCCTGTACCATGACACTCCAGATAGGCCGTCTGGTTGGGATCTAGATTGGCCCTCTTATATGCCTGACGGAGAACGCGCTCTTGTCCCAGTGCGTTGGGAAACGTAATTCCCATCCCCTCTACCTTCCCATTCGTATTAACAGCAGACGTGCGTATTACGCCTCTAACGAATCTGTGAGTTGAATGCACAATCTATGGATATGCCTAAATCAAGCTCACCGTATCACGTCTTTGTCTCGAACGGCATCCGAGAGCCGTTTAAGATACAACGCTCCTACGGCTTCGGCACGCCCGTAACCGTCTGCACTCTCGTCGAACGTATGGCACCTGTCCGAGACCGCGTTAGAGACTCCTCAAGCGTTGAATTCAGGACTGGCTTACTCGGAGGTTGGAGACAGCACACCCAGCTTGGCCGTGTTCATCTGCTGGTCCTAGTCACCGTTTCTACTTAGCGATTTTTGTACAAATACACACGGTACGTGGCACTATTCTTACCACCATCATGATCAAGTTGCTGCCTGCCGCAATGGCTGCATCGCAATCCCGCGCACGCAGTGCATGGCAAGCATTATGAATGCCGTATAGCGCCGAAGAACAGGCGGTATTGATGATGCAACTCGGGCCATTGAGATCAAATGCGTTGTTGATACGATTGCTGATGATACCCGGATCCACGCCCGTGGCCGCGTAGTTGTGTCGAAAGTCCCGCTCAAAAATGGACATCTGCTGGTAATCAGTGGTAAAAGTCGCAGCATAGACGCCTGTGTTGGACCCGGCCGCCTGATCCAGCCGCACTCCGGCGTTTTCAAGCACCTCATAGCAAACCTCAAGCATCTTGCGCTGCTGTGGATCCAGCCACTGTGCTTCAACAGGCGTCATGTTGAAAAAGGTAGGGTCGAAATCGATTGGGTTGCCGTCAAGGAAGTAGCCGCCCAGGGCCGAGTAGGAACCAGGACGAGAGAGGTCCGGATGAAAATGAGCATCAATGTTGAAGCGGCTGCTGGGAACTTTGGGAGTTCTCACCGACCGCTTCTCACGCAGCGTCTGCCAGAACTTAGATGCCGAATCTATCGAGCCGGGTAGACGGCAGGCTATTTCCTGGTCAGTCTCGAAAGTTGCGGTTTTGGGCATTGAACCATACCCATGCCAACAATGGCAATCGGCTCAGGGCCTTGCCTCTCATCTTCGTTAACGAAGGGCATCTTCGGTCAAATAGAGTGTTAAATCGGAAGTGTAGCAACTATTTCGAGACCGGCAAATAGAAAGAGTCTTCACTATTCTTTCAGCAAGAGCAAGTCTGGGAATTGTCTGTCCCTTCTTTGAAAACTTGTATCGCTGCAATGCCGTAAGTGGATTGATCCTTATATATATATATATATGCTGATAGCTTTGACACAATGATGCGATACCCCCACCATGGCTCATATTGGCATTGAGGCTCTGAGCCTCCGCGGATGTCATCCCACCTCAAACCCTGACTGGAGGGACCCTTTACCCCGCCACTAGCGTCGGTCTTTATTCGATTGCGTTTATGGGGGATGTGGGCATTCTTGCATCTCAGCTGGCTAGTAAAACCACCGATAGAATGACGTTAGGTTAAGGCGAACATTTCTGCTGGGGGCTATGCAGGTAAGTCTACATAGGGGTATACAACCTCGACTTTCGGAGATACAAGAAAAACCCACCAATTGGACAAGTCATTCTGTCTATCTTGTTGTGGAATCTGACGCCTTACATCTACTCCATTTAGGCCCCTACCTGCCTAGGAAGGAAATCTATACTGGAATATAGCGCCTAATTTGGGGCATCCCGAGTCCTCAACCGAATCTGCGCTGATTGTCGATCACATTGAAGATCTCTATACCAGAAAATCATAAGGGAGATCAGCTACCGCCGCATTGGGAAAGTTTCACTGGTCAGCAGTTAGAGAAGATGTCAACGCGGGTCCTGATCACAGACAGGAGCACCACAAATTCCTCGGCATATGGCAACGGCATTAGCCCGAAGAATTGTAGTTGGGGTAACATCCATCTATCAATTACACTAGACTGCACTTTTAAACAAGATAAGACTAGGGCCTTTTCTTGGACCTGTGACATCAAAGCCCAGATATATATTATGCAAGACATCGTATCTCTATACGCCTACATCGTAGAGAATCATCCACAGTTTGTCCTTGTCTATTAACAATCAACGCCTTTGAATACAGAATAACCATGCCTCACGCCACCGCCGACGAGACACTCTTTATTGATGTCGCTATTATCGGCGCAGGTAGGTAGAAGAAACCCCTCTACTTGCTGAGCAGCGAGAAGACTGACAGAACGGCCTTAACAGGATGGTACGGCCTGAAAGCAGCATCGACGCTTCTGAAATTGGCGCCAAACACGACACTCGCCATATTCGACAAGTACGACAGCGTCGGCGGAACCTGGTGCAGAGATCGCATCTATCCAAACTTGGTAGCTCAAGTCGAGTTTGGCTACTTTGTATGTCTTGTCTCTGCGGGGATTTCCACTTCGTTGATGATTTAACACGTCTTGTGCAGAACTATCCCTCAACGCCAATGCCCCAAGATGGCAAGCCTGAAAACAACTTAGTTTCGGGCAATATGATCTGCCGGTACCTGGAAAAATTTGCCGAGGACAACGACTTGATGCGCCTAATTCAGTTTAATAGCTGGGTCTCCAACGTCGAGCGGAGCGGTCGCGGCTGTGGCTGGGTCCTGACAGTCAACGGCCGGAGGGTCGAGGCTGCCAAACTGATATGCGCAACTGGCGTCACAACGCAAATCAACGCACCCGGCTTCACCGTTCTGGAGGACTCGATCCCTGTGAAGCACGTAGTAGACTTAGCTAAGGCGGTGCCGAGCTTCTCGGATGCCTCCAACAAGCTAGAGAGTTTCGTGCTCGTCGGAGCAGCCAAGTCGGCTTACGATGCCGCCTATCTTCTCTGCTCACTGGGCAAGAAGGTGACGTGGGTGATTCGGGAGGATGGCTCAGGCCCAATGCCCATCATGCCGGCTAAGATGTTGGGCAAAAACACCATCACCATGAGCACCAGCCGGCTGATGAGCAATCTAAGCCCCTCGATCATGACAACCGACTCCCTCATCGGGGCTTTTTTCCATCGCACCTGGCTAGGCAGGTGGCTCACCAAAGCCGCTTGGGGGTACATCTCGAACCTAGCCGACAAAGCTGCTGGCTTCGGTACCACGGCCACGCAAACGGAAGCCCTGAGGCCGGAGATTAAAGATAATAGGTACCTTGCCAACTCACTCTTATTCTTCCTTTCTCTAATACAAGTCATCACAGCGCTTTCTGGTGCGACAGCTCACTGGGTCTCATCACTATGGAGGACTTCTGGAGCACACTCCGCAGAGGCAACATTACCATTGTTCGGGACAACATCGACATAGCCGACTCAATGGGCGTCAGGCTGCTCTCAGGAAAGCGCGTCGATGCCGATTACGTCATCTATGCGACCGGTTGGGGCGACCACTTCAGCTTCTTCTCTCCGGAGTTGAAGGAGGAGTTGGGTATCCCGCAATACAGGGATTCCACTCTAGAAACCATCAACGAAACACTTCGCAAGGAAGCACTCCCGGGCGAAACTCTCGCTGACCCATGGATCCTCCAGGACAAGGCGGCGGACGAAATGATAGCCAAGAAGCTACCGCTGCTAGCGGCTGGGCCTAAAGATTTTAACGGCTGGAGACGTTCGGCTGCACGCCAAAGAGCAGTTAAGGTACGCAGGTGGCGGTTGTACAATCGCATAGTGCCACTAGCCGACAGCTCGGACAATCACAGTATCGCTATCCTAGGTCAGATTCACACAACCCAAACGCCTACTATCGCTGAGATTCAGGCCCTGTGGACAGCAGCCTACCTGCTAGGCGACATCCCCCTCCCCAGCGAGCCGGATATGGTGCGCGAGGTCGCCGAGTGGAACGCCTGGACACGCAAGCGCTACGCTAGTGTCGGGGAGCGGTATCCGTATGCCCTTTTCGACTGGGTGCCGTATCTGGACCGCCTGATGCGTGATTTGGGCCTCCGCACCAAGAGGCATAACGGTGTGCTCTCTGACTTCTTTCTGCCGTACAGCCCTCATTGCTACCGTGGTGTTGTGGACGAGTATATGGCTGTGCATAAGGAAACCTGCGACAGCCGCCTGGGAAGGGTGTCCAGCCCAAGTTCGATCCTCGAGTAAGAAGAGCATAGAGGGTTGCTAGCGACCATATCTGAATATACTTATTGTGTTGGGAATGTCCATCTGTGTCTTCAGTGAAGGGTTATTGAACGGTTAGCGAAATGATGGTTATTTAGATACAATTGAAGCTGATTCTCATCCTAAAACTTCCATGTTTCAGAACAAGAAGATTCGGCGCTGGAAGTCGCCAAACATTTTGATTACAATCCCGCTCATGGGTAAGTAAATAGATCGGGAGAGCTCTCGGCTCGGGCCGCGGTACGGCACAGCAAGAGCGAACGAAGGGAAATTGTGCTTCTCTGGTTCATGCCCCTTTAGGATAGAAAGGGCAACATGTACATTCGAGACAAAGCTTACAGTTTTACAAGAACGCTAGAGTTCGATAATTCGAGTTATAAGCCAAAAAGCTACAAATGAGGCAATTCATTATAAACCATGGGTGTGCCGTGATTGTCATATCTTATGTAGCTCAGCCATCCTCCGAGCTGAAAGGGTCTATTACCGAGGTTCCTGTTGAGTCGAGCCTCTGTGCTGGAACTCATCCCCTAGCTGATCTGCTGTGGTAAAGAATAACGCGACTGGAATCTTGTTTGCACTTTGGTGTGTGTCGACTGTAGCTCCTCCAATGGGTCCAGCGCCACGACATCTGTTAACGTAGTGGTGGCCGACGGCCAGGAGAAAGCCGAAGTTGCAAGACCAGGTGCCAAGGACGCGAGGTTCGTCGCGCAGTCTTGATTCAGGCCAACTTTAGCATCGCCAATGTGACAGATGTTGTTCTTAGTCAAATTGAGCTGTTGGTTGAAGGTCAACCAAACCGTCTGGTCCCGGCGCTGATGCCGGAGCAGGGATTGCGGCGTAATATATGCAGCCTATGACACGATGATGTCGGTGGCAGCGCCACTACTGCAGGAAGCATGTTTATCATGGTCTCAGGTGCCAGTGCCAGTTCCGCGTCCTGGTAGTAACGGATTTACCCCTGGTCGACCACATGCCATGGTTCCTACAAGACGTGGCGAGCTTAGCCTCGCCGAGGGCAGGGCTTTATGCAGCTCTAGCAGCGTGGCATGGCGGTTAGGGCCATTTGACGTTACCATCCATGTCTCAACAAAATGTCTGCAGGTAATTCTGAGACTCCACAAGCCGACTCTGGAGCGGTAACCAGCTGCTTCGTACAAGTACTCCATGTCAAAGTTCAAAATGCGCTTCTTTAATAATATCCATGTCGCCAATAATCTAGATGTCCTCCTGGATGGTAAAGCAGATTCGTGTGGCTGGACCGAGGCAGCACTGCACCAATCAGCTCGCTTAAGTCTTTGCGGGGTGACTCCACTACACTCAAAATTTCTTTTTAAGTATACTGTTACTGTGGATTCTTTTTAATTCCTTACTGTTATTATGTGCTGCTACTTTAAAGCAAGCCGAAAGAAACCACTTTAGTGTCGCATAATGCAGTCATTGCATGACATGGTCATGTGACGTGTTGACTTGGCTTGGCTTGGCGTGAGGGGACAAGGGCCGTCTAGTAGTAGTTGATTCCCTACTTGTTATTATTATATCCCCTGAGACCGTCATTTATATTAAAAACTAAAGAGAGCTTATAAAGTACTAAATTAGCTTTCGAAAAAGACCAATTATACTATATTTGGCTTTACAATTGTATAGTTGTACTTGATTTTATTGCAACTAAGTTATGGACAAGAATGGGACGGATAGACTCGCGGGGGTTACATAGTCGTTGTGCGCGACATCCTGACTCACTCAGCAAGCAGTGCATAATCTTGGTGGACATAGTGGGACGTTTGGCTACTGCTATCGGGGTCTTATCAAGATATGCTGCATGTCTTCCTTTTAGCAAGGATTTTGCTCACTGGGGGCAGGGGTGGTGCACATCACGACTCAGTTCTATTCATCAGACACCAGTGTCCTTTCCGCAAATAGAATGGAACACGGAATAATCACTGAGATACTCGTAACCTGCTAATGGGCGGAGTTACTCGTTAATATATCTAGATTCATTTTCGGACCGGGCACTGCGAAGGGGTGGTGTAGTAGTCCCAGGAAGCAAGGGAATATCAAGACATAAAGCATATATAGATGAAGCAGCGCGGAACAACGCGACGTCCCTGTAGCCACGAACACCTCCAGTAGCTGTGAAACAAGTTACTTGCTAATGGCCTCGACTACGTTCCCGTCTCTTGCCAAAAGCTGACCGTGTCCGACGGCACCACCTACGGGTATGTCGCCTCGGCACCGGCCACACCAGACAAGCCAACCTTCCTCTTACTCCACGGCTACCCCAGCTCCAGCTATGACTGGCGTCACCAGATTGCGTCCCTACCGGCGGCGGGATATGGCGTCATCGCGCCGGATCTGCTGGGCTACGGCGACACAGATTCACCAACCGACGTGGGGGCATACCGCATGAAGACCATGTCACAACACATGGCCGAGATTCTGGACCACGAGGGCGCGTCCTGCTGTGTAGCTGTCTCGCATGACTGGTTTGTTTGTGGCTGCTTGATATGACACGGACCGATGCTCACTGAATGAAAAAGGGGTTCCGGTCTGCTATCCCGTCTCGCGACTTACATTCCCAATCGTTTGCTCGGCGCGGTGTTCGTCTCTGTGGGCTATGTGGAACCCGGGCTGGTCTGGGACATTGGTGCGAAACCTGAGAGGCTTGAAATCGATCGTCCTTGCTGACATGCATGCCTGCTTACAGACGCGATGCTCGCTCTCACCAAGGCGACGTTCGGCTATGAAACGTATGGGTATTGGCCTTGGCACAACTCGGAAGAGGCAGCCAAAGACGCTGATGACAATGTGAGTACTTAGAAAAAAAGTAGCATCAATCATGAGTGAACTAAATACTGTAACAAAGCCCGCATCCGTCTTTAGTCTAATATATCCGAAAGACCCAGCGGACTGGAAGGTCAACTTCGCCCCCGTTGGAGCGGCGCGGGACTATGTGCGCTCTGGCAAGCTTGACCCCCTCCGTCGTGGTACAGCCTGGCAGAATACACCACGCGCGACAGGATTCTGTCCAAAGGTTACAGGGGGCCCCTGAGCTGGTACAAGGCTGCGATGCGGGGTGTCAATCTGCCGGATGAGACGGGCATTAACGAAGAGGAGAGGTTTTGCCGAGTGCCGACGCTGCTGGTGGTCAGCGATCTTGACTACGTGACTCGGGCAGACATGCAGAGCCAGAACACGCTGAAGTGGGCTACGCAGCTTCGCATCGAGATGGTGCAGAACTGTGGCCACTGGATCCAGTTGGAGCGACCCAATGACTTGCACAAGCTTCTCCTGGCCTTCGCTAGTGAGGTGGCCAAGACTTAGACACTGTAGATCTCCATAGAGCTCAGCAGATAATCAAGAATTTTCGCGGGAGGCTTGCATACAACGTTGTAGCTTCTGATAAGTCTAACTGATACCAGAAGTTGCGTGCTTAATCTGACCAAGAATAAATTGAGTCGTGATATGCAGCCCCACCTCCCACCTCTGGTTCGAATATGAAATAGAAAAGTTACAAGCGAATATCGGGGTTTCGGAATATTGTCGAGCCGAGATATACTTAGTCAGATAATGTGAGGAGTCAGGGGTTTAGGTCACAGTGAGAAAGGAAACACGTGAACGCATGGGCACTTCCTACGACTGAAGGTGGTCAAGGAAATGTAAATACTGCTGAACCTGAGGGTCATGGAGTCAAGGCTTACAAATGGCGA